>JANJGN010000210.1:610000-899231 GCA_026770705.1 Isurus oxyrinchus
CGCCCATTGAAGGTATTAGCCTATTAAACCTCTGAACTGCTTCAAACACATTTACTTCCTTCCTTAAATAAGGAGACTAATACTGTGCACAATGCTCCAGATGTGGTCTCACCAATGTCTTGTATAACTGAAGCATACCCCCTCTACTTTTGTATTCAGTTCCCCACGCAATAAATAATCCTGATTACTTGCTGTACCTTTTTTTTATTCATTCACAGAATGTGGGCTTCGCTGGCTGGGCCAGCATTTATTGCCCATCCCTAGTTGCCCTTGAGAAGGTGGTGATGAGCTGCCTTCTTGAACTGCTGCAGTCCATGTGGTGTGGGTGCACCCACTGTGCTGTTAGGAAGGGAGTTCCAGGATTTTGACCCAACGACTGTGAAGGAATGGTGATATATTTCCAAGTCAGGATGGTGAGTGACTTGGAGGGGAACTTCCAGGTGGTGGTGTTCCCATCTATCTGCTGCCCTTGTCTTTCTAGGTGGTAGTGGTCATGGGTTTGGAAGGTGCTATCTAAGGAGCATTGGTGAATTCTTGCAGTGCATCTTGTAGATGATACACACTGCTGCTACTGTGCATCGGTGGTGGAGGGAGTGAATGTTTGTGGTTGTGGTGCCAGTAAAGCGGACTGGTTTGGACAGTGTCCAGCTTTTTCAGTGTTGTGGGAACTGCACTCATCCAGGCAAGTGGGGAGCATTCCATCACATTCCTGACTTGAGCCTTGTCGATGGTGGACAGGAGGTGAGTTACTCATCACAGGATTCCTAGCCTCTGACCTGTACTAACCTTTTGCTATTCATTTTTTTATTCATTCATGGGATGTGACACCTTATCAAATGCCTTCTGTACAGTACATTCATCAAGTGAGATGGATTTGGGGGCTAGGGAGTGAAGTTTGTTGTGGGGACCGAAGACAATGGCTTCAGTCTTCCCAATATTTGAATTAAGGAAATTTCTGTTCATCCAGTACTGGATGTCAGAGAAGTCAGGATGTGACTTGGAGGAGAACTTGAAGGTGATGGTGTTCACGTATACCTGCTACCCTGGTCATTCTGGGTGGTGGAGGTTGAGGGTTTGGGAGGCTGTCAAAGTTCTCTGTCTCTCTCCTCTCATAGAGCCCAGAGTCTTGTGTAGAAGGGATTCACCCAGTCATCTGACCTGCTGAAGCAGCAACGAATTCACACTGGGGAGAGGCCATTTACCAGCCCTGAGTGTGGGAAGGGATTCACCACCTCATCCATCCTGCTGACACACCAGCGAGTTGACAACGATGAGAGACCTTTTAAATGCCCAGACTGCGGGAAGTGCTTTAAAAATTCTGGGAAACTGATGTCCCATCAACGTGTTCACACTGATATGAGACCATTGAAGTGCTCCCACTGTGGGACTGGGTTTAGGCGATCATCTGAACTCACTGCACATCAGTGAGTTCACAATGATGAGAGACCTTTTAAATGTCCAGTCTGCAGGAAGTATTTTAAAAGTTCTGGGGAACTGACATGCCATCAATGTGTTCACACTAACAGGAGACCGTTCAGGTGCTCTCACTGCGGAACAGGGTTCGTGCGATCAACTCAGCTCACTGTACACCAGCAAGTTCACACTGGGGAGAGGCCGTTCACCTGTGCCGAGTGTGGGAAGGGATTCACTACCTCATCCCACCTGCTGAGACACCAGAGAGTTCACAAGTAATGACAGCGATTGGATTCTGCTGTTAATCACGTTCAGGGCTGAACCATCTGCTTCTGTCTGTTTCTGCTGATGTTAATAAACTCCAGATCACTTATAGGAGCTAATATTCTGGCTAAAAGTCAAACAAATTAGCTTTGTGTTAAACACACTGTGCCGTGTCTTTTTAGTATTTCTAACATAGGTTAGTTTCTTTTGAAGGGCTCTCCCTCTTTCCTGTCTCCCCCATCCTCACCAACAACAACTGTGAGGAGCTCATGGAGCTTCTTTGTCACTAAGATTGAGACAATCCGATCAGCTGCCCCTGCTGCTTCCCTCCCTCCCACTATCCCGCTGGGCCAAATTGCCTCTAAAGCTCATCCTTGTCTGAGCTCTGAACCTTTTTCCAGTTCCTCTCCCATCTCCCCTCCTGCCCTCTCAGGGTTCATCTTGTCCACGAATCCCACCTGCTCTTTTGACCCTATTCCCACTAAGCTGCTGATCAGCCAAGTTCCCCATGTTCACTGACTATGTTAACAGTTTTCTCTCTCAGGCACTGTGCCTCTCTCCTTCAAATTTGCCATCCTCATCCCCTCCTCAAAAAACAAATCCCTGACCCCATCATCCTTACAAATGTCCGACCCATCTCCAGCCTCCCTTTCCTCTCCAAAATCCTTGTTGTCACCTCCCAAATCCCTGCCCATCTTTCCCGGAACTGTGTGTTTGAATCCACCCCCCATCATGTTTCTGCCTCAACCTCGACCTGTTTGTAGCCTTTGACTAGGTTGACCGCATCATTCTGCACCTTCGCCTCTCCCCTTTGGTTAATGTTGGGTGGGGCCGCTCTCTCCTGCCTAATCATAGCCAGGGAATCACTTGCAATGTCTTCCCTTCCCACTCACAGTTACCTCTGGTGTCCGCAAAGGATCCAGCCTTAGCTTATCAACCTTATCAACCTGCTCCACACAATAACAGAGGGTGAGATTTTATGGCGCCTCCTGCTGACGGGATTTTCCAATCCCACCAAAGTCAATGGAGTTATGAATGGCTCACCACATTTCCCAGCCTCGCCCCCACCACAACGGGGCTGTAAAATTCTGCTCATGATCTGAAAACAGTGTCAGTTGTCACACTTACACTGACAGCTCCCAGCTCTACTTCACCACCACCTCTCTCAACCTCTTCACTTTTATTACATTATCAGACTGTTTGTCTGACATCAAGTGGTGGATTTGCAGAAATTTCCTCCAATTAAATATTGGGAAGACTGAAGTCATTGTTTTCATTCCCTTGCTACCAACTCCATTCCTCTCCCTGGTAGCTGTCTGAGACTCAAGCAGACTTCTCACATATCAAATCTGCTCCACCATTCAATATGATCGTGGTGGATTGAACACTTCAATACCTTTTACCCACACTATCCGTAACTCTTTACGTTATTGTTAATCAGAAATCTATCAATCTTTACATTAAACATATTCAATGACTGAGCTTCCACGGCCCCCTGGGGTAGAGAATTCTAAAGATTCACAACCTCTGAGTAAAGAAATTTCTCCTCTTATCGGTCTTAAGTGGCTTAATGCTTATTTTGAAATTGTGTCCCCTGCTTCTAGACTCCCCAACCAGAGAAAACATCTTACCTGCATCTACCCTGTTTATTCCTTTAAGTATTTTGTCGGTTTCAATGAAGTCACCTCTCATTCTTCAAAACTCTAGAGAATGCAGGCCCAAAAGTTTCCCCGATCTCTCTTCATTAGATCGTCCGCAATCCCTGGAACAAGTCTGGTGAACCTTTAGATAAAAGCAAAATACTGCGGATGCTGGAAATCTAAAACAAAAACAAAAATAGCTGGAAAAATTCAGCAGGTCTGACAGCATCTGCAGAGAGGAACACAGTTAACATTTCGAGTCCGTATGACTCTTCATCTGTTGAAGAGTCATATGGACTCAAAACGTTAACTGTCTTCCTCTCTGCAGATGCTGTCAGACCTGCTGAATTTTTCCAGCTATTTTTGTTTCTGGTGAACCTTTGTTGCACTCCCTCTATGGCAATAACATCCCATCTAAGGTGTCGGGACCAAAGCTGCACACTGTACTCCAGGTAAAGACTAACTAAGGTTGTGTACAATTGAAGCAAGACTTCATTACTCCTGTACTCAAATCCACTTGCAATAAAGGCTAACATTCCATGAGCCTTAGATTGCAAATGTTGTCAACTGTATTGAGGATAGTCTTGAACTTCAAAAGGACATAAATATTTTGGTGGATTGGGCAGACAAGGCGCAGATGAAGTTTAATGCAGAGAAGTGTGAGGTGATTTGTTTTGACAGGAAAGTTATGATGAGACAGTATAACATAAAGGGAGAGTCTCTAAAGGAGGTGCAGGAACAGAGGGACCTCAGTGTATATGTTCATAAGTCATTGAAGATGGCAGGGCATGTTGAGAGAGCAGTTAATAAAACATATTGCATCTGAGGCTTTATTCGTAGAGGCTTTGAGTACAAAAGTAAAGAAGTCATGTTGAAACTTGTGTAAGACACTAGTTAAGCCTCATCTGGAGTACTGCATCCAGTTCTGGGCACCATACTTGAGGAAGGATGTGAAGACATTGGAAAAAGTACAGAGGAGATTCACAAGAATGATTCCTGGGATGAAGAATTGTAGCTGAGGATAAATTGGAGAGGTTGGGACTGTTTTCATCAGAGAAAAGAAGGCTGAGAGGAGACTTGATAGAGGTATTCAAGATCCTGAGGGATATGGACAGGGTAAATAGTGTTAAACTGTTCCCTTCAAGAGAACATCAAGGACTAGAGGCCACAGATTCAAAATAATTGGCAAAAGGAGTAAATGTGATGTGAGGAAAACTTTTGTCACCCAGAAGGTGGTTGGAGACTGGAACAAACTTCCTGAAAGGGTGCTGGAGGCAGGTTCAATCAAGGTATTCAGAACGGAATTGGACAGTAGAAGGGAGGGAAGCAGCAGAGGCAACTGATCAGATTGTCTCAATCTCAGTAATGAAGAAACTCCATGAGCTCCTCACACTTATTGTTGGAGGTGAGGACGGAGGGGAGATGGAGAGCACTTCTAATTTGTGTTAGAGATATTAAAAAGACTTGACGCAGTGTATTTGATTCAAAGCTGATTTATTTGACTTTTATCCAGAATATTAGCCCCTATAACTGGGCTGGAGTTTATTAACATCAACAGAAACAGACCCAATGGACGTGCTTCAGTCCTAATTATGATTAACAGCAAAATCCAATCACTGTGGTTACTTGTGAACTTGCTGTTGTCTCAGCAAATTCCTTCCCACATTCCGAGCAGGTGGACGCCTCTCCCCACTCTGAAATTCCTGCTGTACAGTGAGTTGAAATGATTTCCTGGACACAGATCTGCAGTGAGAGCACCTGAACGGTCTCTCGTCAGTGTGAACATGTAGATAGAACAGTTCCCCAGAACTTTTATTTCACTTCCCACAGTCCAGGAATTTAAAAGGTCTTGCCCAATGTGAAATCACTGGTGTGTCGGAGCAGGTTGGGTGACCGAGAGAAGCCCTTCTCCCACTTGGAGCAGATGTATGACTTCTTCCCAGTGTGAACTCGCTGGTGTTTCAGCAGGGTGGATAATTGAGCGAATTGATTCCCACACTCGGAGCACATGAATGTTCTCTCCCCAGTGTGAATTCACTGGTGTCTCAGCAGGTCGTTTGTCTGAGTGAATTCCCTCCCACACCCGGAGCAGGTGAACAGTTTCTCCCCAGTGTGAACAGGCTTGTGTCTTAGCCGGTGCGATAACTGAGTGAATCCTTTCCCATACACCGGGCAGGTGAACGGTTTCTCCCCAATGTGAACATGCTGATGTCTCAGTAGATTTGATAACTGAATGAATCCCTTCCCACACTCGGAGCAGGTGAACGGTCTCTCCCCAGTGTGAACCCGTTGGTGTATCAGCAAGTTGCACGACTCAGTGAATCCCTTCCCACAACTGGGGCAGCTGAATGGCCTCTCCCCAGTGTGAGTACGCTGGCATGTCTGCAGTTTGGGCAACTGAGTGAGTCCTTTTCCACACTCGGGGAAAATGAAGGGTCTCTCCCCAGAGTGAGTGCATTGGTGTTCACTGAGGTCAGATGATCGCCTGAACTCAGTCCCGCAGTGAGAGCACCTGAATAGTCTCTCGTCAGTGTGAACACCTTGATGGTACTTCAACTCCCGGGAACTTTTAGAGCACTTCTCACTGTTTAGACATTTAAAAGGTCTCTCGTCAGTGTGATGTCGCTGGTCTGTTAACAGGTTGGATAACTGAATGAGTCCCTCCCCAGACTCTGTGCAGTTGGAAGGACTTGATTCAGTGTGAACTTGTCGGTGTGTCTGCAAGTTGGATAACTGAATGAGTCCCTCCCCAGACGCTGTGCAGGTGGAAGGACTTTCCTCAATGTGGACTCGCTGGTGTCTCTGTAGGCTGGATGGCTAAATGAGTTCCTCCCCAGACTCTGTGCAGGTGGAAGGACTTGATTCAGTGTGAACTTGTTGTGTCTGCAGGTTGGATGACTGAATGAGTCCCTCCCCAGACTCTGTGCAAGTGGAAGGGCTTTTCTCAGTGTGGACTTGCTGGTGTCTCTGCAGGCTGGAGGACCGAGTGAATCTCTTCCCACATTCAGAACAGGTGAATGGCTTCTCCCCAGTGTGAACTCGCTGGTGTCTCAGCAAATCATTTGCCCGAGTGAATTACTTTCACATGCTCGAAACAGATGAATGGCCTCTCCCCAGTGTGAACTCTCTGGTGTCTTAGCCGGTGGGATAACTGAGTGAATTCCTTCCCACAATCAGAATAGGTGAATGTCTCCCCATTGTGAACTCACTGGTGTCTCAGCAGGTGGGATAACTGAGTAAATTCCTTATCACACACAGAGCAGGTAAACGGCCTCTCCCCAGTGTGAACTCGCTGGTGTCTGAGCAGGTTGGTTGAATTATTGAATCCCTTCCCACATGCAGGGCAGGTGAAAGGCCTCTCCCCAGTATGAACTCGCTGATGTGTGAGCAAATTGGTTGAACTAAAGAATCCCTTTCCACATTCAGGACAGGTAAATGGCCTCTCCCCCGTGTGAGTGCGCTGGTGTGTCAGCAGGGTGGATGACTGAGTAAATCCCTTCCCATACTCAGGGCATGTGAATGGTCTCTCCCCAGTGTGAACTCGCTGATGTCTCAGCAGGGTGACTAACTGAAAGAATCCCTTTCCACACTCAGTGCAGGTGAACAGCCTCTCTCTCGTGTGAATGCACTGGTGTTTCGACAGATCAGATAATCGGTTGAAGCCTTGTCCACACACAGAGCATGTGCACGGTTTCTCCCCGCTGTGAATGGTGCTTTCTCCTTCCATGTTCAAACTCCAGTGATATTCAAGTTACGATAAATTGGACGTCACCATCAGATCCTGATGTGATATTTGGTTTCAGTTTCCCGACTGCAAATCCTCCCCTTCTAATACCCTGTGAAATTTATTGAAAACAGAAAAAAGGGAGTGAGAGAGAATCCACAAAAACACAAAGGCAGGTTGTGAAATTGAGCTGAATGAATCTGATAATTTGTGGGGCTGGCATGAGGAAAAATAACCATCAATGCTGCTGGATTATCATAAAGACCCAACTGGTTCACTGATGTCCTTCACAGAAGGGAAACTGTAACCCAATTTTGGCCTACACAAGTCTCTAGCCTCTATGGGAAGAGGGAAAGAGACAGATAGAGAGGTGGGAGAGGCAGAGGATTAAGGGGAGTTTTATATACCTACAACTAACCAGAATTTTGACAGAATCTCCCAAACCATCAATCTCCACTACCCAGAACGACCATGGTAGGAGTTGTATGCAAACACCATTAACTCCAAGTTCCTCTCTAGGTTACACACTATCCTGACTTGTCTGATTTCCAGTACTGGATGAGTGGAAATCACTTCCATTTAAATATTGGGAAGACTGAACCCATTGTCTTCAGTCCAGCAACAAGCTCCACGCCCTAGCCACTGACTCCATCCCTCTCGGTGAATGCACTGTACTTAGATTTCCAGAACACAGTTGCTAAGGTGCCACATCAAAGATTATGGTGGAAAATAAAAATTGCGGTGTAGTGGGTAACATATTGGCATGGATAGAAGATTGGCTGGCCAACAGGAACAGAGAGTAGGCATAAATGGGTCATTTTCTGGTTGGCAAGCTGTAATGAGTGGGGTGTCACAGGGATCAGTGCTGCAGCCTTAACTTCTTACGATTTATGTAAATAACTGGGATGAAGGGGCCGAAGGTATGGTTGCTAAATTTGCTAATAATACAAAGCTAGGTAGGAAAGGAAGTTGTGAAGAGGATGTAAGGAGGCTACAAAGGGATATAGATAGGTTAAGTCAGTGGGCAAAAATTTGGCAAATGGGGTATAATGTGGGAAAATGTGAAATTGTCCATTTTGACAGGAAGAATAAAAAATTGGGAAGATGTGGTAAATCAAAGAGTAGAGACAAGGCAACAGAGAAAGGTATATAGGGGGAAATCTAGAATCACCAAGACCGCCTGTTTCCACCTCAGTAACATCACCCGACTCCACCCTAGTCTCAGCTCATCTGCTGCTGAGACTCTCATCCATTCCTTATTTACCTCTAGATTTATTCTAACACACTACTGGCCGGCCTCCCACATTCAATCTCCTCGTAATCTTGAGGTCATTCAAAACTCTGCTGCCCGTGTACTTACTCGCACCAAGTCTTGTTCACCCATCACTCCTGTATTCACTGACCTACAAATACTCCTGGTTAAGAAGCACCTACACTTTCAGTTTCTCATTCTTGTTTCCAAATCCCTCCATAATCTCTGTGATCTCCTCCAGCCTTACAACCCTCCAAGATATATGTTCTCCTCTAATCCAGCCCCCTGAGCATGCTTGATTTTAAAAGGCCTTCGGTGGCCGCTCTTTCAGTTGCCTGGGTGCCAAGCTCTGGAATTTCCTCCCTAAACCTCTCCACCTTCCCCCACTCCTCTTCAACCAAGCTTTGGGTCACCTGCCCTAATATCACCTTATGGGGCTCGGTGTCAAAGGTACTTTGTAACATTTCTGTTAAACACCTTGGAATGTTTTATTATATCGAAAGGCGCTATACAAATACAAATTATTGTTGTTGATTTGGACATATATCACTGTTCCTTCATCATCACTGGGTGAATAACCTGTAACTCCTCATCTAACAGCATTGTGGGGGCATCTTCACCACACGGACTGTAGCAGTTCAAGAAGGTCAAACATCATCTTCTCCACAGGTAACTGGGGATTGGTAATATCTGCTGCTGGTCTTGTTAGTGACTCCCAAATCCAAGAATGCATTGTAAAAATATGCATATGTAAAATAGATTAAAAGCATCCACAGAAATACTTGTTCTGGAACAATGTACTTTTGCAACCTGATCTCTCCTGGAATCTACCTCCCTCGACAATTTCACATCGGAAATTGCTGGGTCTGACTGGGTTCCAAAGTCCTCAGGATTAAACCCAGCAGCTTCTCCTCCATCTCCACTCCAGCTCAAACTGATGCAACAAAGGCTTTCAAAAGAAAATTGGATAAATGCCTGAAGCAAAAATCAAAATCACTGGGCTATGAGGGAAGGGCAGAGGAGTGGGACTAACTGAGTTGCTCTCACAGACAACCAGCACGGGACGACAAGCTAAATAGCCTCCTTCTGTATTGCAATCACTTGGTGATTCTATAACTCAATGAAAATTGGCCTACACTGGAGGCCAGGGACTAACTTCTGCAGCCACTGTCGACCCTGCTACAAACCGGCTCTTAATTGGTCCACCTGTGTTTCTAGACTCGGTTCTGTGAGCAACGCCTGCACTAAAATAATAGCAAATTCTGCAGTGCTGGAAATCTGAGATACAAAGAGAAAATGCTGGAAAAACTCAGCAGGTCAGGCAACATCTGTGGAGAGAGAATCAGAGTTAACGTTTCAGTCTGCAAAATGAACTATGGGTATTAAAAATGGTGCAGAATTTAATGGTCAATATAAGCTCAAAAACAGAAGAGAAATGGGCTAAAGTGCAGGAAAAACAATTCCTGACCATGAAAGGAAGATAAAGCTGGGAAGCCGGCAGCACGTGGTCAGGGGATGGGCTATGGCAGAAACCTCATTTAGACATGGCCAGCAGAAGTAACAGTAAAATATACTAAACATAACTAAAATACACCCATTATTAGAGACAGAGGAAATTAGACAATTGCAGAGAGATGATCAGAAAGGGCAGAGGTGAAACAGAGCAATGGATGGACATGGTTTCAGATCCACAGTAAAGGAGCCACACCAGCTCCACAGCCATAGAACCTCTCACAGGTAACAGAGCATAGCATTAAAAGCTTTAAATTTTAGATGAATGGTCAAAAATACTCACCTTTTTTATTCATTCATGGGATGTGGACTTCGCTGGCTGGGCCAATATTTATTGCCCATCCCTAATTGCCTTTGAGAAGATGGTGGTGAACTGCCTTCTTGAACTGCTGCAGTCCATGTGGTGTGGGTACACCCACAGTGCTGTTTGGAATGGAATTCCAGGATTTTGAACTAACAACAGTGAAGGAACGGCAATATATTTCCAAGTCAGGATGGTGAGTGACTCGCTTCTGAAGCGATTTCACTGTTTTCAATTTTAAAATCTCCTGTTGGAACCTGCAGCTGCAAAGATATCAGAAGCACTGGAGTCACAGAGAAAAATCTCCCAGTTGAGGAAATACCTGGGGAGCGGAGTGATGTCACCACGCAATTGTCGATGTGTGATGACATCACAAACACGAACACAGAACATCTGGGTCTGTGCAAACCAGTGATCACCACACATTATGAAGGATGTGAGGGCCCATGAAAGGCTGCAGGGGAAATTTACCAGAATGGTTCCAGGGATGAGGGATTTTAATTGCAATGTTAGGTTGGAGAAACTGGGGTTGTTCTCCTTGGAGCAAAGGAGATTGAAGGGAGATTTGATAGAGGTAGACAAATTCATAATAGATTTAAATAAGGTAGATAACGAAAAGCTGTACCCATTAGCAGACCACAAAATGATTTGGGGAAACAAATTTAAGATCTACAGGGGGATTGTGAGGAAGAAAATTTACACAGTGAATTTTAATGACCTGGAACTCAATGCCTACACTCGAAGGCCAATAATATCCAGGTCCTGATGAATCGATTGATTTTATCAGTCCTGATGTGGTGCTTGGCTTTAAATTTCCGTTGGCAAATTCTCCCCTTCTAACCCACTATAAAAGGAGTTTCCAAAACCCACCCCTGTCAGTCCAGGATGGAAATTCACAATATTCTCTCCTCCTGCTGACAGAGATGACCGCGCATGCGTCCTGCTGCACATTGACCCCGCTCAAGATGGCGGCCGTTAACCCGGGTCTGTGACCACAGGAAGCTCAGTGGCTCCAGGAAACCCCAGACCGGGCTGAGAGCTTCTTATTCAGGGTTTGACACTTTCACCTTGGTATTCACGGAGCCTTTCCATCCACTCACTCCTCTCATCGCTCCCTCTGACACGCAGGTACCTTATTGGCCGCAGAGAGGACATACAGGTACGTTCCCTTCGCTATCACTCCTAATGCGCATGCTCCGAACACTGTGCTATCCTGCACTTGCGCAATGGGCTCCTGTGGTCTGGATGGGGGACATTCTCCGCCGCGAAGGATGCTGGGGAAATGCCCCGCCATTGTAGATTAGACATGGTTTTCGTGATTTCTTTACTGTTACCGGGTGCAGACTGGGACTAAAGGAACACAAATAAAATTAGAAAACAGGTTTTAGAGGAACCTAAATGCACAGGCCATTATCCACTTCCAGAGAAGGGGAATTGGCATTGGTCAGGAAAGAGTCACCAAAACAGTAGCAATAATTGTAGAATCAATCCCCTGTTGAGCTCACATGTGAGCTCACTAGTATCTCAGCAGGTGCGATGAACAAGTGATTCTTTTCCTATCAAATGGAACATTTAAAAAGACTCTCTACAGTAAAAATGTGCTGATATTGCATGAAACCCTTTGAATCTTTAACTGCAGGGTGAACAGTTGGAAAAACAACAAAATGCCCTCACTCTCATGAAATATGTCAACACCCTCTCTCTGATGTGACTGTGCTGCTTTGTCAGTAAAGGGGATGACCAAGTGCATCTCTTCTACATTCAGCTGCTGAGCAGTCAATCTGTGGTGTGACTGTATCATGAGTTTTCAGCTCTGACAGGGAGTTCACTCCCCTCCCATAGTCAATGACTTGCATCTTTATAGCAGATTAACAGTATAAAAATGTTCCAAAACCCTTCACAGGAGTGTTAACTGTCCACACATTAAAATGGATGATTGCTGACATTTGTATGCTCGAGTGTCCAATTTAGTCCCAAAACACAGCTGTAATTTCCATACAATTAAAACAGGAATGCACAGATATTACTGACACAAATCAGTGGCTCTGAAAAATGGTCTCTTATATTGTATAACACACTGATGGTTGTGAAACCGCAGATCCTCTGGTTCTGTTTGATCCAAGCCTTCGTTGACCTGTTAGCAATATAACATACACTGGAATTATTTGTGTATTTCATGATTGTTACATCACACACATTTATTTCAGTCAAATGCCTTATGGCTGATTGTTTCCCAGGCAGATTAATTACACTAATCTTAAGTAACTAGTGTTTTCTGTCTTCTAATTTTGTTTATTTTGTTTTAGCATTCAGTCGATCTCATTTTTATTTCCATGGGCACTTGTTGCTTGTATTTTCCCTATAAATTTCTTCTTTATACTGTTTCTAAATCAATTTCCCACCTGCTTCATGCCTCACCATCCTGACCATTCAGACAATGTTCCCAAAGTTGGTAAGAATATAAGATGTATCAAGCAGTATGGTGTATGCATTTAATCCATTATGTGTCTGCCATTTTCACCAGTTTCTCCCTGTCCTCCTGAAGTTTGTTATTATCCTCCTCACTGTTTCTTATATTTCTGAGTTTTGAAACACATGCAAATTTTGAAATTCAGCCCTGTGTACCCAAGTCTACTTCATTGATATATAATAAACAGAGCAGCAGTGCCAACACTGAACACTCGGGTCACACTGCTGAAAACTTCCCTCCATCCTGAAAAACAGACATTTCTGCTTTCTGTCCCTGAACCAATTTAATATACAGGCAGCCACTAACCTTTTAATCTGATGGGTTTCAACTTTGCTGACAAGTCTATTGTGTGGTACTATACTAGCCACCGTTTTATCCACCAAGGCATCAACTCCAGTACTTTATACACTCTTGCTTGATGAAGTTAGTCAAATACAATTTGCTTTTAACAAATTGATGATGGTTTCCATTTATTAATCCATACTTTTCCAAGTGGCAATTGTATTTCGCCCGGATTATTAGCTTCATCATTGCCCCACCACTGATGTTAAGCTGATTGGCTGCAATTGCTGTGTTTTTGAACAGGGGAGAATTACCAGATTGTGGCCAGATCCTCCACAAATTCCATCTGAAGGACACTGTCTCTCACAGTGCAGCAGTCCCTCAATGTCACACTGGAGTGTCAGCCTAGATAATGTGCTCAGGTATATTAATAGTTCCTGTTGCTATCGATGTGGATCATTAAGATAATGTCATCCAGTCCTGGTATGATGATATCATGAAGACCATTAAATAAGAGTGGAGCCTTAGTGGTGAAAAAAGTTTTGTTCGAGATGGCAGCAAGTCCATCGCTTATAAATCTGTAAATGAAACTAATGGAAAAGAAAGCTAGGGAACACATGAACATCAGGAGTAATGTTGTAAATTGTGAAGTTGTGCAATATGTATGGCTCCTTTTAGATATTGTGCAATATATGTCCTATGACATTGCAGCTGCAATGATCAAAGTCAGGGAATATTGGACTACAGAGTCAAAACAACATTATACTCTTTCTCCTTGTAACCTGCCTTAGAATTCTCTTCATCAACTGGACCATCAATATAGAAGAATTTGCATCTTCTGTAATTACAAGAGGAAAATTAGAGGCGGTAATTATCCCAGGATTATGCCCTGTATTGTACGCTATCTCTAAATGAGGCTGATAACCCAGGGTGGCAATAGATTGCTCAATGTTAATGTTTTGTTGTTGCCTCTGTGCCAAATGTTGTTCAGTATAGATTTAAGGTTCAGAGAAAGAGGTGGAATTGCATGGGCAAAACTGCTTGTAGTCTTTGGAGGGTAATGTTTCGTTGAATTTCTCAAACATTGTGGCCCTTACAGGCCCCATTACTTTATCCCCAATGTTAGTCAGGTTGGTTAACATCCACCCAATTGGACAGGAAGTTTCCCCGTGTGTATCTGTTTGTGTGGGTGTTGGTGTGTCCATGGAGAGAGAGAGAGAGATTCTTCATTCAGAGATTCTTCATCCACGGTGTAACCACAGGCTGACCATGTGCGTGTAAAGCCTGACATCTACAAAACCAGAACCCACTTCTCCTGGAACAACATGAAGAGTCTGCAGCTTTCCAGATCCCTTCCTCTCCCCTCACTATGACCCTCAGATAGTTCACAAATTCCTTGTGTGCATTATCCTACAACACCACTGGAGCCTCATCAAGTTAGCAATGGGATTGCTGCCAGCACAGGAATCAGCTCTGAAATACTGTGACTCTTCCTGCAGTAATACACTGAGCCAGATCTTCTCACCTGACACCAATCCATATTCCCATCCGAGTTCTAGAGTTTTATGTGATTGTAATAGAAAATGTAATGCAATAGAAAATACATATCATTTAACCCCTCCAAATGTGATTGAGCACTCATCACCCCCACCCCCACCCGAACTACAAGAGGTTGTCTTTGAGATTGAAAGCAAGATACTGCAATGCTGGAAATCTGAAACAAAAACAGAAAATTCTTGAAAAACTCAGCAGGCCTAGCAGCATCGGCGGAGAAGAAAAGAGTTGACGTTTTGACTCCTCATGACCCTTCAACAGAACAGCGGTTCTGTTGAAGGGTCATGAGGACTCGAAACATCAACTCTTTTCTTCTCCACCGATGCTGCCAGACCTGCTGAGTTTTTCCAGGTAATTCTGTTTTTGAAACAGAGTTAATGTTTAGAGTCCATATGGCCCTTCTTCAGAGATGGAGAGAAGTAGAAATGTGATGAAATTTATTCTGTTTAAGGGGGGGGTTGGAGCAGGTGAAGCTGGATAGAAGGCCAGCAATAGGTGGGGGCAAAGGAGAGATTGACAAAGATGTCATAATCAAAAGGACAAAGGGAGTGTTAATGGTAGTGGTAAGGGATAAAAATAGGTGCTGATAGTAGCATTAAGGTAAGAAAGCAGAATGTGATAATGGCAGAATAAGGGTAAGCCCACAACGACACCTGATAACCACGAATAGTAATAACTTCTATCAGGGAGATAGAACAGGGAGATGTGACATTGATAGTGAGATGAGTCATGAGATAAGTGCATTTAAGTCCAGAAAGAGGTTGTTTAAATCAGTGCTTCCCAGATCTTTTCCCAGTGTGACCCCATTTTAATGCCTCAGACTTTGTGTGACCCCAGAGTGAAAATTTGAGGGTACACAACCTGTTGAGTGGAGTTGGAAGGATCGTTGATGTACTTGGGCTCTGATTATTAATATAATAGCCTCCTGGTTATTCATCTTATAGGATCCTGATTATGGACACAATTGGAAAATGACTTTAATGTAATAGGATCCTGATTATTGATGCCATAGGACTTTAATTATTAATTGAAATAATTCTGATTATTAATGCATTAGCATCCTGATAATTGCAATAATTTCCTGATAATTGAACCAATAGGCAAATGCATTAATGCAAATGGAACCGTGTAATTAAATGTAATTAGATCCTTATTATTAATGTAATAGAATCCTGATTATTAATCTCATAGGATGATTATTTATACAATAAGGTATTGATTATTGATGAAATAGGCACCAGACTATTAATGTAATGGAATCTTGATTATTAATGTAATAGGATCCTCTTTATTGATGCAATAGGATTCTGATTATTAATGTAACAGTATCCTGATTATTAATACACTATGATGCTGATTATGAATATATTTTCCTGATTATTAATGTATTATGATCCTATTAATACATTATGATTCTGATTATTAATATATTATGATTTTGATTAATATATTATCCTATTAATATATTACAATCCTGATTATTAATACATTGTGATTCTGATTATTGAAGAAATCAGCTTTTCAGAAAAAATGAACACTAACCTTTTCACGAGCTTTTTCTGCAGCAGCAATTCGGCCTCAAAGCAGTCCATTAGGTCACGTCCGCCAATAAAAACAGGAGCCGGCTTTTCAAACTTTTGTCACATTCTAAGCATTAAACCCCCTCTCTCTCCAGTATGAACTTGCTGGTGTGTCTAAGAGCTGAATGACCAAGCGAATCCCGTCCTACACAAGGAGCAGGTGAACTCCCTGGTATGTTTGTGTTGATGAATTTCCAACTCAAATGAGTATTTTCATCCCTTTCCACTGTCCCCACATTAACATGGTTTCTCCCCAGTGTGACTGGGCTATTGTCTTGACAGGCCAGATGATTGGCTGAATCCTTGTCCAGTGATATGATGAAGGAGTGGAGGAGTGGGATTAACTGGATTGCTCTTTGAAAGAGCCAATGCAGATTCGATGTGCCAAGTGGTCTCCTTCTGTACTGTACTCTGATGAGATCCTATGATTCTATAACAGGATGATGATTCATAATAAACACCTTACAAATGAATCATAGAGCTCAGAAGGTTTCACATTCAGCTCATTTTTTCTGTACTATCACTCTGAAAATGTTGCCATTCTGTCCCACTCCCCTGATCTTTCTCCTGAGCCCTGAAAAATCTTTCCTTATGAAATAAAAAGCCCAAATCACTTTTGAAGTTACTATTAGATCTGCTTCCATTAGTCATTCAGACAATGTCTTCTAGATCATCAGAACTCACTGAGTAAAATAACCTCTCCTCATCTCCATCCAGGATTTTTTGCCATTTTAAATCTGTGTCCTACAGTTACCAACCATCTTGCCAATGGAAACAATTTCTCCCTATTTGATAAAAATTCTTCAAAAATGCTCACACCTCTATTAAAATTACTCCTTAACCTTCTCTGCTCCAAAGAGAACCATCCCAGATTCTCCAGTCTCTCCAGATAACAGAAATCCCTCATCCCTGATAGTATTCTGGTCAATGTTCCGCGTACTCTCTCCAAGGCCTTGACATCTTTCCTGAAGTGTGGTGCTCAGAACTGAACACAATATTTGAGCTGAGGATTAAAAAGTGATTAATAAAGATTCAGTGTGAGTTCCTTGCTTTTGTACTTCATGTCTCCATTAATAAATGGAGGACCCCATTGTTGAGGGAAGTTAGGTGGTCAGCAGTTTAGTGAGAATAGGGTCATGGGAGCAGAAGGCAGGTCTCATGGACAAGATGAACTTTGCGGAAGTTAGAAGATAGGAGAGAAATTGGAGAAAGATGCAAGTTCAGGGCTCGGAGAAGGAAGAATTTTAGATACAGTTTTTCCCAGTGGGCTAGTGGAAGGGAGGGTAGCTGATCAGATTGTCTCAATCTTTGTGACAAAGAAGCTCCATGAGCTCCTCACACTTGTTGTTGGGAGGTGAGGATGGAGGAGGCGGGAGACAACTTCAAAAGGAACTAACGTGTTAGAGATATTAAGAAGATTCAACACAATGTGTCAAATACAAATCTAATTTATTTGACTTTTATCCAGAAAACTAACCATGATAACTAGGCAGGAGTTTATTAACGTCAGTAAAAATAGACAGTAATGAACATGGTTCATGGACGTGATTAAAAGCAAAATCCAGTCACTGTAATTGGTTGTGAACTCGCTGGTGACTCATCAGGGTGGATGACCGACTGAATCTCTTCCCACACACAAAGCAGATAAATGGTCTCTCCGTACTGTGAACTCGCTGGTGTTTCTGCATGTGGGATGACTGAGTGAATCCCTTTCCACACACGGAACAGATGAATGGTCTCGCTCCAATGTGAACTTGCTGGTGTATAGTGAGCTGAGATGATTGCCTGAATCCAGTGCCACATTGAGAGCATCTGAATGGTCTCACATCAGTGTGAACACGTTGATGGCGCATCAGTTCCTCAGAACTTTTATAGCACTTTCCGCAATCTGGGCATTTAAAAGGTCTCTCATCAGTGTGAACTCACTGATGCCACAGCAGGTTGGATGACTGAGTGAATCCCATCCCACACTCGGAGCACAGGAACGGTCTCTCCCCAGTGTGAATTCGCTGGTGTACAGTAAGTTCACATGTTTGCCTGAACCCAGCCCCACAATGAGAGCACCTGAACAGTCTCTCGTCAGTGTGAAAACGTTGATGGGACATCGGTTTCTCAAAACTTTTATAGCACTTCTCACAGTCTGTGCATTTGAAAGATTTCTTATCGGTGTGAATTTGCTGGTGCCTCATCAGGTTTGATGAATAAGTGAATCCCTTCCCACACACAGAGCAGGTGAACGGTCTCTCCCCAGTGTGACCTCGCTGATGTATAAGCAGGGTGGATGACTGAGCGAATCCCTTCCCACACTTGGGGCAGATGAATGGCCTCTCCCCAGTGTGAACTCTTCGGTGTGTCAACAGGTCAGATGAATTAATGAATCCCTTCCCACACTCGGAGCAGGTGAATGGCCTCTTCCCAGTGTGAACTCGCTGGTGTTTTAGCAGGTAGTTTGACTTTGTGAATCCCTTCCCACACTCAGAGCAGGTGAACGGCCTCTCCTCAGTGTGAATTCGCTGGTGAATTTCCAGCTCAGATGGGTAATTGAATCCATTCTCATAGTCCCCATATTTCCATACTTTTTCCCCAGAGTGAATGGTGCTTTTTGGTTCCATGTTCAAAGGCTGATGATTAAGAAGACAAATTGAATGTTTTGGCTTCTTGCAAGGGAAATGGAATATAATAGTTGGGATGTTTTGCTACAGTTGGACAGGTTGTTAGTAAGACCACATCAAGAGCACTGTGTACAGTTTTGGTATCCATTTTCAAGAAATGGGTATAAATGTGTTCGAAGCAGTTCAGAGAAGGTTCACTCAGCTGATAATTGGGATTGGGGTTATTTTACGAGGAAAAATTGAACAGGCTGGTCCAGATACATTGGAGTTAAGAAGAATGAGAGGTGATCTTATTGAAACATATAAGGTCCTGAAGGGCCTTGACAGGATGGATGCTGAAATGATATTTCCCTTTGTGGGGGAGACTAGGAATAGGGGACACAGCTTAAAACTAAGAGGCCTCCTATTTAAGGCAGAGATGAGATTTTTTTTTTCTCTCAGAGGGTCGTGAATCTTTGGAATTTGTTTCCCCAGAGAGCGGTAGAGACTGGGTCTATCAATATTTTTAAGGCAAAAGTTATAGAGACTCTTGACTAACAAGGGGGTGCAAGATTTCAGGGGAAGGCAAAATGTGAACTGGAGGTTACAGTCAGAAATCAGCCATGATCTTATTGAATGGTGGAGCAGGCTCGAAGGGCCGAATGGCCTATTCCTGCTCCTTATTCCCGCTCACCGAACAATCCCCGCCCACTCCCTCTTCCCTCACCAAAATGGCCGCCCATGTGCCTCGCTCCCTGAACAAGCCCCGCCTTCCTCCCTCAAGATGGCGGCCTGTTGCCTGAATAACTCGGGCCCGTCACCGGTGAGGAAGCTCCGCCTCCCTGATCCGCCCTGATTCGCAATATGGCGGCCAGTAAGCCCGCTACCCGGCCTTGTCATCGCGGGTAAATGCGGGGCCAATGGCCTCTTATTCAGGGCCTAGAGCCTACCCCAGAAGTTAATCCAGTTCCAAGTCCAGCCGCGGTTTCCGTTCCTACCCTCTGCGCACAATCTCCTCCTGCCTCCCGAATCATCCGCTCCTCCTCACTCTGTCACCATGACTGACACTGAGCATGCTCAGAGCGCACACCCACACTGCATCTGCGCACTGGACTACTATCGTCGTTGATAGACTTTCTGCAGCACGGCGTATTGTGGGTAAACAAAGCCCCATTGACAGCTTGAACTGCTGACTGAAAATCAATGTCTCGGTATCCCAAGCGAGATCGGGGCCAAAGGCGTAATACAGCATAAGCGCCTATAATATGTAGAAAATCGAAAGCCTGGACCTTCCACACCTGATACGAAGACTGTGCAGTGCACCCCACCTCGCTCATCAATATCGGATTGGAAAAGGGTCAAAAAAGGTGATCAACAAGGACCAGTTCTCGTAGCACTGCTATTTGGACCTGAGAACAAGTAATTCAATGTCAAAATTTGCAGCTGATATCAAACTAGGGACGTATATTTGAAACTGAGGAAAAATGTAACATACACATTACAAAACTTCCAGCCTAGGGAGTGAAGTGGCAAGTGAACATTAACATAGATAAAAGCAAAAAAATCTGCGGATGCTGGAAATCCAAAACAAAACTACCTGGAAAAACTGAGTTTATCCAGATGTTTTTGTTTTTGATTAACATAGATAAGTTGTGATGATGCACTTTGATGTGAAAAATACAAACATCACCTGCAACTGAGAAAATAAGAAAGTTACTGGTGCAGAAGAGCAAAGCAATCTTTGGAAAGAAGTGAACAATTAATTAAAACCATCACTGCAAGTCAGTACATCAATTAAAAATGCTCACAAATGAGTGGCATTTATTTCTAGAGGTACAGAATTCAGAAATAGTGAAATTATGTTCAATTCATGTACGGTCCTGTGCACAGTTCTGGTTTCTGTTCTATAGAAAGGACAATGAAGCACAGGTGAAAATGCAAAAAGATTTGCAAGGGTAAATCTCATAACTGAGATTTTGCAGTTTTTTGAAAGAATGAACAGGTTTGGGCTTTTATCTTTCGAAAAGAGAAGACTTTGAGGTGTTAGAGATCTTTTAAATTATTAACTTGTGGGAGAATAAAATACTAGCGCCATATGTGCAAGATGGCAACTAACAAATCCAACAGGCAAATAAAGGGAAACGTCTTTACTCAGAGAATGGTTAGAATGTGAAATTCGCTACCCCAGGAGGTGGTCGAGGTGAAATAGATTCAATGTTTTCAAAAGGAAAGATGGTTACATGAGAGAAGAGAGAATAGAAAGATAAGCTGAAAGACTGAGATGAGGAAGATGCAATGGAAGGAGATTCATGTGGAAGATAACCACCCAGACTAGTTGAAACAAATGGTCTGTTCCTGAACCCAATGTTCCCTGTCCTCTCTGCCCGGCTTCTGATCAGCATGTTGCACATCCACCACTTGCACTGCATGTGCTCAGAGTACAATCCGGTGCTGAGGAATCACACTGGGCTCCTGTAGTCATTGATGAGGCACATTCTCTCACATGGAAAATTATGGGTTGTAACAGTGTAATTGAAAACCCAATTGGTGAACAGTAATTTTCGTCAACACATTGAGATGGGACCGAATGGCTTGTAATCCAATGAGGTAGAATTGGATCGATTCTCTGGTCTGTACAGTGTGGCCCAGGAGGTGGATTAATAGTCAGGCCCATGAAACCTCCCCCCACCATAAACTTTGTTACCCTCATTACCAGCTCCATCCCCCTCCCTGACCACAGTCTGAGACTGAACCAGGCCAATTGCAACCTTAGTTTCCTATTTTACCCTGAGGTGAGGGCGACATATCCTCCTCCAACAATAATATCACCTCCGTCCACCCCTGTAACATCAGTTGTTTCCATCCTGCCTCAGCACATTTGCTGCTGAAATCCTCATCCATGACTTTGTTACATCCAGAATCGACAATTCCAATCTTCTCCTGATTGGTCCCCCATCTTCCACCCTCCTTCAAAACTCTTCTGTGTTGTCAACAGTTTAGTGGGAATAGGGTCAATTAAGCAGAAGGTAGATCCCATGGACAAGAGGAGCTCTTGAGGGGATAAGAGGAGACAGGAGAGAAACTAAAGAAAGATGTGAGTTTAGGGCTACAGCTGGGCCGATCTTGAGGCGCAGTTTTTCCTGGTGCGCTAGTGGGAGGGAGGGAAGAGGAAGTGGCAGCTGATCAGATTGTCTCAATCTTAGAGACAAAGAAGCACCATGAGCTCCTCACACTTGTTGGTGAGGAGGAAGAGACAGGGAAGAGGGAGAGACCTTAAAAAGGCACTAATTTGTGAGAGGTATCAAAATGGCTCATCATGCGGTCTTTTAAAGCTGATTTATTTGACTTTTATCCAGCGTATTAACACATATAACTGGGATAGAGTTTATTAACATCGGCAGAAACAGATCCCAAAGCTATTTTTGTTTTGAGACAAGTGATGGAGAAATACCGGGAAGGTCAATACAACATGGAGATTGTTTTAAATAAAAGCAAAATACTATGAATGCTGGGAAACTGAAATAAAACCAGAAAATGCTGAAAAAACTCAGCAGGTCTAGCAGCATCAGTGAAAATAGAAAAACCAAGTTAACGTTTCGAGTCCAGACAGATTTCCTTCCCTGAAGGATATTAGTGAACCAAAGACCCAATCTGTGGACTGTCGGTTTGAGCCTAAGGAAGACATTCAGAGTGAAGGTGTAAAGATGATGGGTGAAGACTTGGACAACACGAATAGCTTCAAATACCCAGGGTAACTTGGACAATATCAGGAAGAGAGGACAACGACTGGATACTAATGAGACACAGAGGTTGAGATGGACGTGTGGAGTGACAAGAAAGGACAGGATTAGAAACCAGTACATCAGGGAGTCAGTGAAAATTGTGGAAACATCAAAGAAAGTAGCTGAGAAGAGATTGAAATGGTCTGGTCGTTTGTCTTAGAGAGAGAGAGAAAATATGGTGAGGTGAGTGATGGACGTGGGACTGTCAGGAAGAAGAAGACGAAGGTCTAAGACCAGATGGAAAGATGTGGTGGCCAGAGACAGAAATGCAGTGGGATTGGAAGAGGAATGTTTGAGTGATAGGAGGAGATAGAGAAGGTGATCAAGCAGCATTGTGGTGACCCCAAGTAAAATGGGAGGAAGAGGAAGAAGAAAAAAAAATCCCAATGAACATGGTTCATTCCTGGATGTGGTTGACAGCAAAATCAAATCACGGTAGTTACTCATGAACTCGCTGGTGTCTCAGCAGGTTGGACAAGTCAGTGAATCCATTCCCACACTCGGAGCAGGTGAATGGCCTCTCCCCAGTGTGAATCCGCTGGTGCCTCAGCAGGCTGGCTGACTGAGTGAATCCCTTCCCACACTCAGGGCAGCTGAATGGCCTCTCTCCAGTGTGCACGCGCTGGTGATTTAGAAGGGTGGATAAATCAGAGAATCCCTTCCCGCACTCAGAGCAGGTGAATGGTCTCTCCCCAGTGTGAATTCGTTCATGTACAGTGAGGTTTGTTGATCGCCTGAACCCAGTTCCACAGTGAGAGCACTTGAACGGTCTCTCCTCAGTGTGAACACGTTGGTGGGAGATCAATTGCCCAGAAGTTTTATAGCACTTTCCACAATCTGGGCATTTAAAAGGCCTTTCATCAGTGTGAACTCGCTGGTGTATAAGCAAGTTGGATGACCGAGTGAATCCCTTCGCACATACAGAGCAGGTGAATGGTGTCTCCCCAGTGTGAACTCGCTGGTGTGTCATCAGGTGGAATGACCGAGTGAATCCCTTCCCACACACAGGACAGGTGAATGGTCTCTCCCCAGTGTGATCACGCTGGTGTGTCAACAGGTGGGATGACTGAGTGAATCCCTTCCCACACTCGGAGCAGGTGAATGGTCTCTCCCCAGTGTGAACTCGCTGGTGTGTCATCAGGTGGAATGACCGAGTGAATCCCTTCCCACACACGGAACAGGTGAATGGTCTCTCCCCAGTGTGATCACGCTGGTGATTCAGCAGGGCGGATGAATGAGTGAATTCCTTCCCACAGTCCTCACATTTCCATGGTTTCTCCCTGTTGTGACTGTGCTTGTGTCTCGACAGGCCAGATGATTGGCTGAAGCCTCGTCCACACACAGAACACACGTACAGTTTCTCTCCATTATGGATGGTGCTTTTCCCTTCCATATTCAAAATCCGATAATATTCTCGTTAATATAAATTGGGCAACTCTGTCAGATCCTGATGTGATGTTTGGTTTCAGTTTCCCGGCTGCAAATCCTCCCCTTCTAATACTCTGTGAAATTTAAAACAGAAAAAAAAGAGTGACAGAGAACCCACAAAAACACAAAGACAGACTGTGAAATTGTGTTGAATGAATTTATGGGACTTGCAATCGGAAAAAAGACCATTAAAGCTGAAGGGCTGTCATAAAAACCCAACTGGTTCATTAATGTCCTTCAGGGAAGGGAAACTGTCAACCAGTCTGGACCTAAAGGGAACTTTGGACACTATAGGAGGAAAAAGAGAGACAGCAAGAGCGTGAGAGAAAGTGCGAGCGAGAGAGAGCGCGAGCGAGTGCAAGAGCACGAGCACGAGAGAGAGAAATAGAGATATAGAAAGAGAGATAGAGAGAGGGAGAGGGAGAAAGAGAAAGAGAGAGAGAGAGAGAGAGAGGGGCAGTGGATGAGAGTCCTTTTATAAATCTAGTTTGGCCAAGAGGTGACAGAACCTCCCAAACCGTCAAGCTCAACAACCTGGAAGGACCAGGTGTATGTTAACACCATTGCCTGCAAGTTCTCCTTCAACTCAGACACCATCCTGACTTGTCTAACATCCAGTCCTGGGTGAACAGAAATTTCCTTCAACTAAATACTGGGAACATGATTGCCATTGTCTTCAGTCCCTGCTGCAAATTCCACTCCATAACGTCAGGATGGTCTGAGGGCCCTTAGCTTCTTCCTCGAACAGAGGCCCGAACAATCCCCATCCACCACTACTCTCCTCCGTCTGGCTGAACTTGTTCTCACGTTGAACAATTTCTCCTTCAACTCCTCTCACTTTCTCCAAATAAAAGGTGTGGCTATGGGTACCCGCATGGGCCCCAGCTATGCCTGTCTCTTTATGGGATATGTGGAACATTCCTTGTTGCAGTCCTACCCCGGCCCCCTTCCACAACATTTTCTCCGGTACATCGATGATTACTTTGGTGCCGCTTCATGCTCTCGTCGGGACTTGGAAAAATTTATTAATTTTGCTTCCAATCTCCACCCCTCCATCATTTTCACGTGGTCCATCTCTGACACTTCCCTTCCCTTCCTTGACCTCTCTGTCTCAATCTCTGGTGATAGACTGTCCACTAATATCCATTACAAACCCACCGACTCCCACAGCTACCTCGACTACAGCTCCTCACACCCCGCTTCCTGTAAGGACTCCATCCCATTCTCCCAGTTCCTTCGCCTTCGTCGCATCTGTTCCGATGATGCTACCTTCAAAAACGGTTCCTCTGACATGTCCTCCTTCTTCCTTAACCGAGGTTTTCCACCCACGATCGTTGACAGGGCCCTCAACCGTGTCCGGCCCATCTCCCGCGCATCCGCCCTCACGCCTTCTCCTCCCTCCCAGAAACATGATAGGGTCCCCCTTGTCCTCACTTATCACCCCACCAGCCTCCGCATTCAAAGGATCATCCTCCGCCATTTCCGCCAACTCCAGCATGATGCCACCACCAAACACATCTTCCCTTCACCCCCCTTATCGGCATTCCGTAGGGATCGCTCCCTCCGGGACACCCTGGTCCACTCCTCCATCACCCCCTACTCCTCAACCCCCTCCTATGGCACCACCCCATGCCCACGCAAAAGATGTAACACCTGCCCCTTCACTTCCTCTCTCCTCACCGTCCAAGGGCCCAAACACTCCTTTCAAGTGAAGCAGCATTTCACTTGCATTTCCCCCAACTTAGTCTACTGCATTCGTTGCTCCCAATGTGGTCTCCTCTACATTGGAGAGACCAAACGTAAACTGGGCGACCGCTTTGCAGAACACCTGCGGTCTGTCCGCAAGAATGACCCAAACCTCCCTGTCGCTTGCCATTTTAACACTCCACCCTGCTCTCTTGCCCACATGTCTGTCCTTGGCTTACTGCATTGTTCCAGTGAAGCCCAACGCAAACTGGAGGAACAACACCTCATCTTCCGACTAGGCACCTTACAGCCTTCCGGTCTGAATATTGAATTCAATAACTTTAGGTCGTGAGCTCCCTCCCCCATCCCCACCCCCTTTCTGTTCCCCCCTTTTTTTCCCCCCTTTTTTTTTCCCTATAAATTTTACAGATTTTTCTTTTCCCACTTATTTTTAAATATTTTAAAATCTTTTATGCTCCCCCCACCCCCACTAGAGCTGTACCTTGAGTGCCCTACCATCCATTCTTAATTAGCACATTCGTTTAGATAATATCACCAACTTTAACTTTAACACCTATGTGTTCTTTTGTCCCATTGTCACTGACATCTTTTGATGATCTGCTTCTATCACTGCTTGTTTGTCTACACAAGCACCTCTGTCTCTCTCTCTCTCTCCGCCCCCCCACACACACACCTTAAACCAGCTTATATTTCAACTCTTTCCTGGACTCGAAATGAAGTTCTGTCGAAGGGTCATGAAGACTCGAAACGTCAACTCTTTTCTTCTCCGCCGATGCTGCCAGACCTGCTGAGTTTTTCCAGGTAATTCTGTTTTTGTTTTCCACTCCATAACCACTGACTCCATCCCGCTCCCCAGAAACTGTCTGAAGCTGAACCAGACTGTTCACAAGATCGCTGTCATCTTTTACCCCAAACTGAGCTTCTGACCACCTTTATCATCAAGACCGCCTATTTTCACCTCAGTAACATTGCTCGGCTCGTTCCTAGTCTCAGCTCATCTGTTTCTGAAACTCTCCTCCATTCCTTTGTTACCTCTAGACTTACCCATCCATATCTCTGTAATCTCCTTCAGTCACACAACCCTTTGAGATATCTGCGCTCATCTAATTGCAGCATCATGAGCATTCCACATTTTAATCACACCTGCAATGGTGGCCGTTGCTTCAGTTGCCCAGGCCCAAGCTCTGGAATTTCCTCCTTAAATCTCTCCACTTTACCTCATTGACTAAGCTTTTGGTCGCCTGCTCTCTCATCACCTTATGTGACTCGGTGTCTAATGTTGCTTTGTAACATTTCAGTGAATGTCTTGGAAAGTTTTATTATGTTAAAGACACAATATAAATGCAAATCATTGTCATTGATTTGGACATATATCTCCATTCCATCATCACCACTGAGTGAATAACCTGTAACTCCTTACCGAAAAGCATTGTGGGAGCACCTTCACCATACAGACTGCAGCGGTTCAAGAAGGTCAAACATCATCTTCTCCACAGGTAACTGGGGATTGCCAATATCTGTTGCTGGTCTTGTTAGTGTCACCCAAATTCCACAAACTTTTAAAATATGTATATGTAAAATAGATTGAAGCATCTAAAGAAATGCTTGTTTAAATGTCCGGTTAGCAACCAGATCTCCCCTGGAAATTTTCCTCCCTTGACAGTTTCACAACTAAAATCATTGGTCCCAACTCGCTTCCAAAGTCCTTGAGGTTAAACCCAGCAGCTTCTCCTCCATCTCCACTCCAGCTCAAACTGATGCAACAAAACAAAGGGAATTGGATAATATCCTGGAGAGAATAAAAAACTACTGGGCTATGAGGAAAGGGCATGGGAGTGAGACTAACTGATCTGCTCTTGCAGAGAGCCAGCACGGGTATGATGGGCTAAATGGCCTCCGTCAGTATTGTAACCATTCAATGATTCTGTGAAAAAGGACCTATTCCGGGGATCAACCTTTGCACCAACACCCAGCCCATTACCAATCAGTTCTTAATTGGTCTATCTGTATTTCTAGACTCAGTTCTGAGGGAAATACTTGGAATAAAACAAAAACAAGATACTGCAGCTGCTGGAAAACTAAAATAAAAAGACCAAATGCTGAAAGTACTCAGCAGGTCAGACAGTAACTGTAGAAAGAACAGTAAAATACCAAACATGGTTAAATTACAACCATTATTACAGGCAAAGGAAGTTAGACCATGGCAGAAAGGTGATCAGGGAGGGCAGAGGTGAAACAGAGCAATAGATGGACATGGATTCAGATCCACAGTAAAGGGGCCACACCAGCTCCAGAGCCATGGAGCCAGAGCACAGCACTAAAAGGTAGATGAATGTTCAATAGTACTCACCCCCGAAACAATTTCACTGTTTTCAAATTTAAAATCTGCTGGAGCCTGCAGTTGAAAAGATATTAGAAGCACTGAGTCAGGGAAAAATATCACAGTTTTCAAATCTTTAGCTCCCTGTGAAAGGAGATTACAAGAGTTATAAGTATCAGTAGTAGTTAGAAATTCAGAATATATAAACTATTCTCTTGAACTGAGCTTGCTGTGTGTAAATCCTCCCCTTCTAACCCCTTGTAAAAAGTTTCCAAAATCCATCAATACAGGATAGAAATTCACAACATTCCCTCCTTTTTCCAGTCCCAGGAATACTCAAGGCTTATTATTTGCACGGAAGGCAATTCAGTAAAGGTTCACTAGTCTGATTCTTGGGATGAGGGAGTTTGTCGTTTGAAGCAAGGTTGTACTCATTGGAGTTTATAAGAATGGGAGAGGATTTTATTGAAACATATAAGATTCTGAGGGCTCTAGACAGATAGATGCTGAAAGGTGTTTCCCCTCATAGGGAGAATCTAGAACTAAGGGGCAGTGTTTTAAACTAAGAAGGCTCCCATTTAACATTGAGATGAGGAGAAATTTCTTCCCTCAGAAGGTCATTCGTCTGTGGAATTCTCTTCCGCAATGGAGGCTCAGTCTACAAGGGACTCAAGGATTATGGGGGCAGGAGGAACAATCAGATCAGCCATGAGTCTATTTCATCAGCGGCGCAGGCTCGATGGGCCGAATGGCCTATTCCAGGTCCTAATTCTGATAGCTTCCGTTCTTCGAATAGCCGCGCATGCGTCCTAAAGCACCTTGCTCCTGGAAAGATGGCAGCCTTTAACCCAGACCTGTCAATCTGCTGCTCACCGGGAACCTGGAGCCCCGCCCACACCCTATTGCGTCACCAAGATTGCCGCGCACGCGCTCTGCTCAGCGCTGAACAAAGATGATGGTCATTAATCTGGGCCTATTCCAGAGAAAAAGTCCCGGAAGTACAAACGCTGGACCTGCAGGGTCTAACTCGGAGCTTGTGGCCTACAGCGGCTGTTTATAAAATCTGCCCTCTCTCCACCCACCCCACCCAGGACTGCCGGCTCCGTTCCTCACACCAGCTCTCACCCGCAGAAAAAAGCATCCATTGCACTCACAGGGCTCTGATCAGTGACACTGCGCATGCCCGAGACGGTTTCCAGCATTGCACCTGCGCACTGGGCTCCTGTACCGTTAATAGGGCACATTCGCAGCCGCCGTGCATGGTGGGTAACGGTAGCGCCATTGATTCTCCAAACGGAATGGAAAATAATTTTGTTAAAAATTGGGGTACGTTAACTTAAGAAATCACATACATGCTTGTGAACGGGTGCATGCTATGTTCTATTTCTCAAAGTGTTTCAAACCGTTGCTCTGGAACTACACAGAACTTATAAAGCTTTTCTTAATGATTCCTTTCTCATTTATCTCCAGATACTGAATATTCACTGCTTTATAGAATGATACAGCACAGATGGAAACCATTTGGCCCATCATGCCTGTGCTGACTCTTTGCAAGATTTTAAAATTGATTTCACAGCCCTGCTGGTCAAGTCAGAACAGTCTGCTGTCGTAATGCAAGAGATGAATGGAGAAGATATTCCAGCTGGACAGATCTTAGACATACTCACCCTTGTGCAAAGATGGATTGCCCAGTGTACTAAGCAGATATGAAGAGTCCACTGGTTAATTAAGCATAGAGTTACCTGGTAGAGTTTAATTCAATAATTCTACATACCCCACATACCACAGTGACATTTTTAATACAGGGTCAATTAAGGGAGTATCGCTGATGTAATAGAGTAGATGAATTAATATCCTGCAACCTCACAATTAAGAATTGGCTGGAATGTTGCAGTATGAAAGAATCTCACATACATGTCAGGTGAAATAGGCCATGTAGAATGAACCAGTAAAAGCCACATCATTGTTCGACTCCACTGTTCATCTGGATGGATCTTTGTTTTATAAACAAAGTCTGTCCCAGACTTGTTCTGTGTCTTTGATTCCTCATGACAGCTGTAATATCCTTATTAAATAACCACCACAATATTCAGCCTAGAAAGCATCATCACAGCCCTTCGAACCGTTACTGAGAGAAGCACCACTATTCTGAAAGCTCTTCTAGTTGTAATTCCTTCATGCAGAATCTTTCATCCTGGCAAAAAACATATGGCTTCTCGACAACAGAAAGGAAACCACTCAGTCACCACTACAAACTCTGAATGATTTGGGATGTTGCTGGTAAGTGTCCAGGACAAATTGCTGTTTGTAAGGTGAAGGTACGTCAGCAGCAGGAGTTAGTGAAGAGGGTGATGGTAATAACCAGGCAGACTGGCTCATCAAGAAAGCAGCCCCAGAGGGGATTCCCAAATCACAATCATTAGCACCTGCACCGCAGTCCACAGACTCCAGGGGGATGGAAACCTGAGTGGGAAACATAGAAGAGGGAAACAAAGATAGACTTGAAAGACAGGAAAGTAAAAAGCAAAAGTGGAAGGCAGAGTAAACGAGAGCTAGCAGCAAATAGGGCAATAGTACAAAAGAAAATGCAAATAAAGACAAGTCTAAAAGCACTGTCCCTGAATGCATGGAGCATTCGCAATAAGGTAGATGAATTAATAGTGCAAATAGATGTAAACAGCTATGATATGATTGTGATTACAAAGGCATGGCTGCAGGGTGACAAAGGCTGGGAACCGAATATCCAAGAGTGTTCAATGTTTAGGAAGGGCAGGCACAAAGGAAAAGAAAGTGGAGTGGTATTGTTAGTTAAGGATGAAATCAGTGCAATAGTGAGATAGGATATCGGCTGAGAAAATCTAGATGTAGAATCAGTTTGGGTGGAGCTAAGAAGCAACAAGGGGTGGAAAACATTAGTGGCGGTTGTGTACTGGCCTCCAAACAGTAGTGGTCAGGCAGGTGACAGTATTAAAAAGAAAATTAGAGATGCAAACAACAAAGGTGCTACAATAATCATGGGTGATTTTAATCTAATATAGACTGGGCAAACCAAATTAGCAATAACATTGTGGCGGATTAATTCATGGAGTCTGCATGAGATTTTTTTTTAGACCAGTATGTCGAAGAACCAACTAGGGAACAGGCTATCTTGGATTTGGTTTTGTGCAATGAGAAAGGGTTAACTAATAATCTTGTGGTGCGGGGTCCTTTAGGAAACAGTGACCATAACTTGAGAGAATTCTTCCTTAGGTTGGAAAATAAAGTAGTCCAATTCGAAACTCGGGTCCTAAATCTAAACAAAGAGAACTCAAAGGTATAAGGCATTAGTTAGCTAAGATAAATTGGGGAATTTCATTAAATGGAATGATGGTGCATGGGCAATGGCTAATATATAAGAAATGAATTTACGCATTGCGACAGTTATATATTCCTTTCTGGTGCAAAAACACAACAGGAAAAGTAGCCCAACCATGGCTAACAAAACAAATGAAGTGTAATATTAGATCCAAAGAGGAGTCATATAAAGTTGCTTGAAAAAATAGCAAGCCTGAGGATTGGGAGCAGTTTGGAGTTCAGCAAAGGAGGACCAAGAGATTGATTAAGAGGGGAAAATAGAGTACAAACATAAACTTGTAAGGAACATAAACGAGGGCTGTAAAAGCTTCTACAAGCATGTAAGAAGAAAAAGATTAGTGAAGACAAATGTAGGTCACTTACAGTCCAAAATAGGAGAATTTATAATAGAGAACAAGAAAATGGCAGTGCAATTAAACAACTACATTAGTTCTGTCTTCATGGAGGAAGACACAAATAACTTCCAAGAAATACTAGGTCTAATGAGAAGGAGGAATTGAAGGAAATTAGTTTTACTTAAAAAAAAACAGTGCTGGAGAAATTAATGGGACTGAAAGCTGATAAATTCCCAGGGCCTGATAATCTATATCCCAGGGTACTAAAGGAGGTGACCATGGAAATAGTGGATGCGTTGGTTGTCATCTTCCAAAATTCTGTAGATTCTGGAATAGTCCTGGCAGATTGGAAGGTGGCAAATGATTTAAAAAAAAGGAAGGAGGGAAGAAATGAAATTACAGACCGGTTAGCCTAACATCTGTGTAGGGAAAATGCTAGAATCTATTATAAAGGCTGTGACAACAGGATATTTAGAAAATATCAACAGGATTACACAAAGTCAGCATGGATTTATGAAAGGGTACTCATGTCTGACAAACCTCCTGGAGTATTTTCAGGACATGACTAGCAGAATAGATAAGGGAGAACCAGTGGATGTGATGTATTTGGATTTTCAGAAAGGTTAAAGTCCCACCTAAGAGGTTAGTGTGCAAAATTAAAGCACATGGGACTGGGGGTAATATATTGGTATGGATTGAGAACTGGTTAGCGGCAGGAAACAGAGTAGGAATAAATGGGTCTTTTTTGGAATAGCAGGTGGTGACTAGTGGGGTACCGCAGGGATCAGTGATTGGGCTCTAGCTATTCACTGTATATATCAATGATTTGCAGGAGGGAAACAAATGTAATATTTCCAAGTTTGCTGACCACACAAAACTAGGTGGAAATGAGTGATGAGGAGGATGTCAAGAGGCTTCAAGGTGATTTAGACAAGTCAACTGAGTGGGCAAATACATTGCAGATGCAGTATAACATGGATAAGTGTGAAGTTATTCAATTTGGTAGGAAAAGCAGAATGGCAGAGTATTATTTAAATGGTGATACATTGGGAAATGTTGATGTACAAAGGGATCTTGGTGTCCTTGTACACCAATCACTGAAAGCAAGCATGCAGGTGCAGCGAGTTGTTAAGGCAAATTGTATGCTGGCCTTCATTGCAAGAGGACTTGAGACAGGAACAAGGATATCTTACTGCAGCTATACAGGGCCTTGGTAAGATCACACCTGGAGTATTGTGTGAAGTTTTGTCTCCTTACCTAACAAAGGATATACTTGCCAGAGAGAGGGTGCTGCAAAGGTTGACCAGACTGATTCCTGGGAGGGCAGAATTGTCGTATGAGGACAGGTTGGGCCAACAAAGCCTGTATTTACTGGAGTTCAGAAGAATGAGAGGGGATCTCATTGAATCATATAAAATTCTGACAGGGCTGGACAGACTGGATAAAGGGATGACGTTTCCTCTGCCTGGTGGAGGGGGGCGGGGGCTGGAACAAGGGGTCACAATCTCCGGATATGGAGTAGGCCATTTAGAATTGAGATGAGGAGAAACATTTTCACTCAAAGGGTGGTCAACCTGTGGAATTCTCTATCACAAGGGGCTGTGTTGGCAAAGTCACTGAATATATTTAAGAAGGAAACAGACAGACTTCTAGGCTCTAAAGACTTCAAGGGGCATGGGGAGAGAGCGGGGGTATGGCTTTGAGATAGAGGATCAGCCATGATCATACTGAATGGTGGAGCAGGCTCGAAGAGCTTCATGCCCTACTCTTTCTATTTCCTATGTTTCTCAGCTGACAGCTCACAATGCCTGGCTGATTGATGGCAGATAAAAGCAAAAAACTGCGGATGCTGGAAATCCAAAAGAAAAACAAAAATAAAAATACCTGGAAAAACAAATACCTGCTGAGTTTTTCCAGGTATTTTCATGATTGACGGCAGATCCGGACCAATAGAAAAGGAGAGGGCGGGGCTGTAGGGGCGTCGAGGCGGCTGGTCCTCCAGCCAATCGGAGTGAACGCGGGGCAGAGCTGGGCTGAGTGTCGCATGCACAGTGTGATTAATGGCGATGGGGAAAAGCTTCTTTCTCGGATTCGCCTTCGGTAAAGGCACAGAGCAGGGTCGCCACTTTCTCCCAGTTCCAGACCCGGATTAATGGCCGCCATTTTTATTGGGGGCCATTTGCAGCAGGGCGCATGCATGGCATCCATCTTTGTAGGGGGCAATGTTATTTAAAATTTTACAATTACAAAATGTGAACAATTGTCCATCAAGTTGCTTCACACTTTGAGTTACAATGTCTTATTGATGAGGCAGAACAACGATATATGTCCAAGTCAGTGACAATCATTTGTATTTATATTGTGCCTTAAACAGTATAAAACATTCCAATGCATTTCACAGAAATGTTACAAAGTAACATTTGCCACAGCCACATAAGGAGATATTAGGGCAGGTGACCAAAAGCTTTGTCAAAGAGGTAGGCTTAAAGAATATCTTAAAGGAGGAAAATGACGTGGAGAGGCAGAGAAGTTTAAGAAGGAAATTCCAGAGCTTTTGGCCTAGGCAATTGAAGGAACAGTCACTGATGGCGATTAAAATCAGGAATTCTCAAGAGGCTGGAATTAAATGAGTGCAGAGATCTTGGAGACTGTGTGCTGGTCGTGGAGATTGTGGAGATAGGAATGATCACAACCATGGAAGAAAACAAGAATGAGAATTTTATCCTTTTGTCTATGACATCTTTGGCAATCTCTTCTTTGCCTCCACCTATCACTGGCCCTCTATCCAGCTCTACCTGCCCCACCCCCCTCAAGCAGGTTATATTTCACCTCATTTCTATTTCTCCTTTGTTCTGATGAAGAGTCATACGAACTCAAAACATTAACTGTATTCCTCTCCGCAGAGGCTGTCAGACCTGCTGAGTTTTTCCAGCTATTTTTGTTTTTGTTTGAGAATTTTAAAAGTTGGTGCTTCTTAACTGGGAGCATTTGTAGGTCAGCGAGCACAGTGGCAGTGGGTGAACAAGGTAGTGCAAGTAAACACAAGCAACAGAGCTTTGAATGACCTCAAGATTACGGGGGTGGAGGGGGCTGGTTTAATGTTGAATGTTGAAGGCCGACTGGGCGTGTGTTAGAATAGTTTAGCCTTGCATTAACAAAGGAATCGATAATGGTTTCTGCAGGAGATAAACTGAAACTAAGCTGGAGTCAGACCATATTACTGAGGTATCTTGGTGGTGATGTGGATATGTGGTTGGAAGCTCATCTGGGAATCATCTATGACACCGTGGTTGTGAACAATCTCGTTCAGCTTCAGAGGAAATTTCTGCGCATCCCGTACTTGATGTCAGACAAGTCAGGACGGTGCGTGACTTGGGTGGGAACTTGGAGGTGCTGGTGTTCACATACCCTGGTCTGTCCAGGTGGTGGAATCTGAGGGTTTGGGTGATTCTGTCAACGTCGAATTATAGATATAAAATTTTTCTCCTTCACCACCTGCCTCTCCCACCTCTCTCTCACACACACCCTCTCTCCACCCATAGAACCAGAGTTTTGTTTAGGCCCAGACCAGATTCCCACCCTGAAGGACTTTAGTGAACCAGTTGGGTTTTTACGACAATCCAGCAGTTTTCATGGTCACTTTTTCCTGGTGCTGGCCCCACAAATTACCAGATTTATTCAGCTCAATTTCACAACCTACCTTTGTGTCTTCTGGGTTCTGTCTCACTCTCTTTTTCTCTTTTATATCAATTTCACAGGATATTGGAAGGAAAGGAGTTGCAGTCAGGAAGCGGAAACCAAACATCACATTGAGATCTGAACCCACGACTGTTACCATCTAGAAGGACAAGGCAAGCAGATAGATGGGAACATCGTCTCCTGGAAGTTCCCCTCCAAGCCACTTACCATCCTGACTTGGAAATATATTACCGTTCCTTCACTGTCGCTGGGTTGAAATCCTGGAACTCCCTCCCAAACAGCACTGTGGGTGTACCTACACCAGAGGGCTGCTTTAAAAAGGCAGTTCACCCTCTCCTTCTCAAGGGAAATTAGAGATGAGCAATAAATGCTGGCCTCGACTGCAATGCCCACATCCAATGATTGAATTAGAAAAAAACAAGTGTGAGGAGCTGATGGGGTTTCTTTATAACTATGATTAAGACAATCCTATCAACTGCCTCTGCTGCTTTCCTCCCTTCCACTAACACACCGGGCTCAACTGCCTCTCAAGCTGCTCCTTCTCCTAGCCCTGAACTCACATATTTCTTATGTTTATCTGCCATCTCTCCTCATGCCCTCTCAGAGCTCATCTTGTCCATGAGAACCACCTCCTGCTCCATTGACCCTATTCTCACTAATCTGCTGATCCTCCAACTTCCCCATTTTCACTGACATTTTTAATGGTTCTCTCTCTCCAGATCCTGTTCCTCTGTCCTTCAAATTTGCCATCATCACCCCCTCTTCAATAAGACCAATCCTTGACCACAACATATTTACAAACTCCCACCCCATCTCCAACCTCCCTTTTGCATCCAATGTCCTTGTCACTTCCCAAATCCATGCCTATCTTTCCAGGAATTCCATTGTTGAATTCCCCCAATATGATTGCTGCCCTGTCACAGTGTTGAATGAGCTCTTAGGATCACAACTTATATTCCATGTCACCAAGACGAACTCTCCCTCCTTGTTCTTCTCGGCCTCTCTGCAGTCATTGACACCATGAACCAAACCATCCTCCCCCAATGCCCCTCCACTGGTGCCCAGCAAGATGGGACATCATGCTCCTGATTCCTTTCTTATCAAATTGTAGCCAGAGGATCACCTGCAGTAGCTGTGATTATTTGAATAACACTGTTATAGGCTCACTCACTCAATAGGTGATCAGGTATCACAACACTTTGATATAAAAATGTTCCATTATCACCCTCACTGGTCTGCACAGGAGGGCTGCTTTGGGGTGCATCAGAGTGCTTCAGTTTGATGAGAGAGGGACTTTTAAGGGTTAATTTCTATCTAAAGTATAATCTTTCTTTAATTTAGCAACTAACTAAATGTTGTTCTTTGGGTTGGGAGAAGTTGAGTTTTAGTCTAGCTTTAAAACAGGGGTTATACAGGCTCTGCTTGCAGCTGCAGCTAGTTAATTAGTTAACTGGCTTAATCAGGTTTTCAGAAGCTAGATTCAGGCAGCATAAAAGAATCCATTGATAGTTATGCTTTTATCTTCACTCGAGTGTTGCTTTGGGTTGCAATGGAATGCTTAAATTGGCATTTGGTAAGAGAGGGACTTTTAAGGATTAATTTCTCCCTAAAGTCTAACCATTCTTTAACATTTTTATTCATTTATGGGATGTGGGAATCGCTGGCTAGGCCAGCATTTATTGCCCATCCCTAATTGCCCTTGACAAGGTGGTGGTGAACTGTCTTCTTGAACCACTGTTGTCCACATGGCGTAGGTACACCCACAGTGCTGTTGGGGAGAAATTCCAGGATTTTTATCCAGCTACAGTGAAGGAATGGCAACATATTTCCAAGTTAGGATGGTGAGTGGGTTGGAGGGAGGTGTTCCCCTCTGTCTGCTGCCCTTGTCCTTCCAAATGTTGCTAAAAGTTACTCTTTGGGTTGGGAGAAAGTGAGTTTTAGCCCAGAGCCAGATTATACAGGCTCTGCTTGCAGCTGCAGCTAGTCCATTAGTTAACTGGCTTATACAGTTAAGTCATGGCAGGCGGCTCGGCCAAGTGGAATGCTCCTCCTATGCGATGTGGGAAGTCAGGGAAACTTCAAGTCTCCAGGTGACCAAGTATGCAGGAAATGTCTCCAGCTGCAACTACTCAAAGTCCACGTTTCAGAGCTGGAGCTGTGGTCGGAGTCACTGTGGAGCAAAATCAAAGAAGAAATCTTCGTGGATAACACATACAGCAAGGTGGTCATACCACAGGTAAAGAGTACGCAGGCAGAAAGTGATTGGGTGACTACCAAACAGAGTAAAAGCATTAGGCAGGTAGTGCAGGGGTTCCCTGGGTCAAAGCAAAGAGGAAACAGTAGCGTAGTGGTATTGTTGCTGGACGAATAATCCAGACACCCAGGGTAGTGCTCTGGGAACCTGGGTTTGAATCCCAGCATGGAATTTGAATTTGATAAACAATCTAGAATTTAAAAAGTCTAAAGACCATGAAACCATTATCGATTGTTGTGAAAACCCATTTGGTTCACTAATGTCCTTTTAAGGAAGGAAAATCTGTCATCCTTACCTGGTCTGGCCTACATGTGACTCCAGACCCACAGCAATGTGGTTGACTCTTAAATGCCCTCTGAACAAGGGCAATTAGGGATGGGCAATAAATGCTGACCCAGCCAGTGACGCCCACATCTCATGAATGAATTTTAAAAAGTCTGTGGCATCACGAGTGGCTCAGCTGCACAAGGTGGGGAGAGTGCAAGTGAAATATTGACAGGGGATTCAATCATAAGGGGAACAGATAGACATTTCTGCGGCCACAGACATGACACCAGGATGGTATGTTGTCTCCCTGGTGCCAGCATCAAGGATGTCACTGTGTGGCTGCAGGACATTCTGGAGGGATGGGTGAACAGCAAGAGGTCACTGCCCATATAGGTACCAATGATGTAGGGAAAAAGAGGGATGAGATCCTGAAAGCAGAATATAGGGAGCTGGGAATTAAGTGAAAAAGTAAGACCCCCAGGATTCCCCTGGAATCAGGATTACTCCAAGTGCCGTGTGCTGGAAAGATCAGGAATAGGAGGATATACCAGATTAATTCATGGCTGGAGAGATGGTGAAGGAGGGAGGGATTTAGATTGCTGAGACATTGGGACTGATTCTGGGGAAGGTGGGACCTGTACAAGGTGGATGGGTTGCACCCCAGGAGGACTGCAACCAATATCCTCACTGGGATATTTGCTAGTACTGTGGGAGAGGGTTTAAACTAGGCTGGCAGGGGATAGGAAACTGAGCAGGGAGACACAAGAGAGGGAAACAAAGATTGGAATGAGAGACAGAAAAGTAGAAAGCAAAAGTGGAAGGCAGAGGAAACAAGAGCTAGCGGTAAATAGAGCCACAGTACAAAAAAAATGTGTAAAAATGTTAAAAAGTCTAAAGCACAGAACATTCGCAATAAGGTAGATGGATTTACAGTGCAAGTAGATGTAAACAGATACAATATGACTGTGATTACAGAGACATGGCTGCAGGGTGACCAAGGCTGGGAACTGAATGTCCAAGCATACTCGATGTTTAGGACAGACAGGAAAAATGGAAAAGGAGGTGGTGTGGCATTGTTAGTTAAGGACAAGTTTGGTGCGATAGTGAGAGAGGAAATTGGCTCAGAAAATCTAGAAGTAGAATCAGTCTGGGTGGAGCTAAGAAGCAACAATGGGAAGTAAACATTATTGGGTGTTGTCTGTAGGCTTCCAAACAGCAGTGATCAGGTGGGGGTCAGTATTAAACGGGAAATTAGAGATGCATGTAACAAGGTTGCTACGGTATTCAGGGGTGACTTTAAGCTGCATATAGACTGGGCAAACCAAATTAGCAATATTACTGTGGTGGATGAATTCCTGGAGTGTACAAGACTTTTTTTAGATTAGAATGTCGAGGAACTGACTCGGGAACAGGCTATTCTATATTTGGTATTGTGCAATGAAGGAGAGTCATACACGCACTCAAAATGTTAACTCTGTTTCTCTCTCCACAAGCACTGTCAGACCTGCTGAGTGTTTCCAGCATTTCCTGTTTTTATTTCAGACACCCAGCATCTGCAGTATTTTGGTTTTATGCTAGCATCATAAGGAAATCTTTTCAGTAACAAGTGGTAAGAATTTGGAATTCACTATTGGATGGATACAGATTCAAAAGTGACCTTCAAAAGGGAATCGGATAAATTCTTGAAGGAGAAATGATGCTGGGATGGGGTAAAGAATGGGGGAGTGGGACTAACTGGATAGCTTGCTGAATGTGTCAGCACAGATTCAATGGGCCAAATGGCCTCCTTCTCTGCTGTGGTTTGATGACAATCTGTCATTTATAATAATGGAACGATTCATAATAAACATACGATAGTATCTCATAGAGCACGGATGGTGGCCATTCAGCCCACTGTGCCTGTCCTGTCTCTGAAAATGTTACCAATCTGTTGCACTTGCCTGCCCTTTTCCGATCGCCCTCCAAATCTTTACTTATGAAGTTGAAATTCAATTCACTTTTGAAAGTTACTACTGAATCTGCTTCTACCAGTCATTCAGACAATGACTTCAGTCTTTCCAAGGTTTAATTTGAAGAAATTTCTGCACATCCACCACCAGATATCAGACAAACAGTCTGATAATTTACCAAGAGTGGAGAAGTCGAGAGAGGTGTTGGTGAGGCAGAGCTAGGAGCTGTCAGTGTAAATGTGATAACTGATAGTGTTTTCAGATTATCATTGTGTAGAGCAGGTTAATGAGAAATAAGTGGAGACCAAGGCTGGATCCTTTGGGGACACCAGAGGTAACTCTGGGATTGGAAAGGGAAGATATTGCAAGTGAGTCTCTGGCTATGATTAGACAGAGAAGAATAGAACCAGGATAGTGCAGCCCCATCCAGCTGGACGACAGGGGAGAGGCGAAGGTGCAGAATGAACATGAACATGATTCAGTCCTAGATGTGATGAACAGCAAAATCCCATCACTGTCGTTACTTGTGAATTCGCTGGTGTCTCAGCAGGTGGGGTGAATGAGTGAATCTCTTCCCACACTGGGCGCAAGTGAATGGTCTCTCCTCAGTGTGAACTCGCTGGTGTATCAGTAGGTTGTTTGAGGTAGTGAATCTCTTCCCAAACTGAGGGCAGGTGAATGGCCTCTCTCCAGTGTGAATTCGTTGGTGTGTCAGCAGGTTGGATGAGGTAATGAATCTCTTCCCACACTGAGGGCAGGAAAACGGCCTCTTCCCACTGTGAATTTGCTGGTGTCTCAGCAGGCTAGATAACTGAGTGAATCCCTTCCCACACTGGGGCAGCTAAATGGCCTCTCCCCAGTGTGAACTTGCTGGTGTGTCAGCAGGTGGGATGACCGAGTGAATCCCTTCCCACACTCAGAGCAGATAAACGGTCTCTCCCCCATGTGAACTCGCAGATGTCTCAGCAGGTGGGGTGAATAAATGAATCCCTTCCCACAAGTGGAGCAGGTGAATGGCCTCTCCCCAGTGTGAATTCGCTGGTGTACAATGAGTTGAGATGATCGCCTGAACCCATTCCCGCATTGAGAGCATTTAAATGGTCTCTTGTCAGTGTGAACACACTGATAGTACATCAGCTCCCAGGAACTTTTAAAGCACTTCCCACAGTCTGGGCATTTAAAAGGTCTCACGTCACTGTGAACTCGCTGGTGTCTCAGCAAGTTGCATGAGAGGGTAAATCCCTTCCCACATGTGGAGCAGGTGAACGGCCTCTCCCCAGTGTGACTGCGCCGATGCTCTTCCAGCTCTGACGGGAATCTGAATCCCTTCCCACAGTCCCCACATTTCCATGGTTTCTCCTCGATGTGGCTGCACTTGTGTCTTGACAGGTCAGATGATCGGTTGAAGCCTTGTCCACACACAGGACACATGTACGATTTCTCTCCACTGTGAACGGTACTTTTTCCTTCCATGTTCAAAATCAAATGATATTCAGGTTATGATAAATCGAGTGAATGTCAGATTCTGCTGTGATGTTTTGTTTCCGTTTCCCGACTGCAAATCCTCCCCTTGTAATCCCCTGTGAAACTGATTTAAAACAGAAAAAAGGGAGAGAGAGAGAACCCACAAAAACACAAAGGCAGGTTGTGAAATCGAGCTGAATGAATCTGGTAATGTGTGGGGCTGGCACCAGGAAAAAGTGACCATGAAAACTGCCGGATTGTCATAAAAACCCAACTGGTTCACTAATGCCCTTCAGGGAATGGAACCTGCCACCTGCTCTGGGTTACACAGGACTCTGGCCTCCATGGGAGGAAAGAGAGAGGTGGGAGGTGCAGGGGGTGAAGATGTGTTTAATACATCTTCAGTTCAACCAGAACTTTGGCTGAATATCCCAAACCCTCAACATCCACTACCTAGAAGGACGAAGGTAACAGATGTCAGTGAACACCATCACCTCCAACTCACACACTGTCCTAACTTGTCTGACATCCAGTACTGGATGAGCAGAAATTTCCTCCATTTAAATGTTGGGAAGATGAAAGCCATTGTCTCCACTCCCTAACCACCGACTCCATCCCTCTTGCAGCTCTCTGAGGCTGAACCAGACTGTTCACAATCTTGTTGTCATATTTCAGCCCAAGCTGAGCTTCTGACTACAAATCACTAAAACCATCCATTTCCACCTCAGTAACATTGCCCAGCTGTGCCCCTGCCTCAGAGCACAGCCCGGTCCCCATGCTGGCGCTCTGGCTTCCTGTTCTCATTGATAGGGGACTTTCTGACCCACAGGGCATTCTGGATAAACCAGCTGTCAATGATACCAATCAGTGAACGGGCATTTTTTCCCCCAGTTGGTAAAACAGAAGGTCCATGCATGGGGGCGGATATTGGACAGGAAGCACAATGAGGGGTTCAGACACTTTATTAAATACTCACAGCAGAAGCACATTAATCTGATCGGAGATCACTTCCTCATGAGCAGCCAGCGGTGTGCAGCCTCCTGAGATTCCGGGCCCTTTCCAGTCAGTATTTCTAGGAGCTGGGACACAGAAAAGAGTCTCAGTAAATTCAGGGATTTATTTGTTCACTGCTTTACAATGGGTCTGGGCTCATATTTGAAGTTTGTGCAGCCTGTGACTCCCTGGAATTATTAACCCTCCCCCTCCAGAGCCTTTGGGCTCTCTATTGCTTTTCAATGTCCTCCTGGCCTTGTTGTATCTGATCCAATAAAAACCTTCCTTACATCACACAGGGAACAGCTTTAGACATGTTCTGACTTTTCACCTCAATCTTATTCTGCTGAATGATCTCATTGACCATTCCCTTTCTCTCGATCAGTGCGTCCACCATCTCTTTTCTGGATTTCACTCCTTCTTGTTCCAGGATTTCATCTCTCTGCCTTTTATTTCTTTTACTGAAGATTCCTGTCCATTGCTGCCTCACAGCCTCGTCCTGTTCCCACATATTCTCCATGTCTAAGTGCTTCTCAGCTGCTGTGCCAGCCGTGGCCTCTATTCCAGCCCAGTCACCGATCTCTTTCTTCCCTCCACCCTTTTTACTGGTGTCACTATCACAGGGACAATCACAGTGTTTTCCGAAAACTGCCTTAACATCGGGGTCTTGGCAACTGGGTGGTCACAGTCCACCCATCTCTCTCCCTGCATTCAGACTAATAAGATTCCTGGATAATTCCCTTATCATCTGAAGATCGCGGTTCTTGTAGATGGGATGACATAGCCTTGGGGATGGGTGTGTGGTGTTCAGGGCACATATTACAGGAACTATTTTAAATATTGTATCACTACATCAGCTTTGTGAGTATAAGTGATAATTAAACCATTTGTGGGACCGATTTCTTATGGCAGGGCAGATTGAGGGGTAGTCAGTGAAGCATATGGGGGTCTTGGCCTTCATAAATAGAGGCACTGAGTACAAAAACAGGGAAGTGCACCAACAGAGAGTTGTCAGGATCTGGAACTCTCTCTTTGAAAAGATGTTGGAACCTGATTCTATATCTAGCCTCCGCCCACTTGTCCTAGATTCCCCAACCAGTGGAAATGGTTCCTCTCTATCCATCCTGTCAGTTCCAATTAATATCCCAAAAACTTTGATCAAATCAGCTCTTATTCTTATAAATTCCAGGGATTACAACCCTCACAGTGAGGTGAAGACTTTTATCAGGAGGAATAGGGAGAGGGAAAATATTATTCATGGCACAGCTCTAAAGAGTGTGCAGGGACAGAGGGACCTGGGGCTTCATGTGCTTTGATCTCTGAAGGTGACAGAATGTATTAAGAGAGTGGTTAGCAAAGCCGATTGGATCTTGAGCTTCATAACTAGTGATATTGAGAACAAAAACAGGGAAGTTATGCTGACTTCTTTATAAAGCTCTAGTTAGGCCACAGTTCGAGAATTGCATCCAGTTCTGGTCACCTCACTTTAGGAAGGATGTGAAGGTCGTTGAGAAGGTGCAGAGGAGATTTACCAGAATGGCTCCTGCAAAGGAGGTTGAGGGGAGATTGGTAGAGGTGTACAAGATTATGACTGGTTTAGATATGGGGACAAAGAAAAGCTATTCCCATCAGCTGATCAGACAAGGACTCAAGGACAGAGGTTTAAGATTTTGGGTAAAAGGTGTGGGAGATGTGAGGAAGAATATTTTTACACAGTGAGTGGTAATGACCTGGAGGCTACTGCCTATGAAGGGGGTGGAAATGGACATGGTGAGCGATTTCAAAAGGAAATTGGACAGAAGCATGAGGGAAATAAACTTGCAAGGATACGGGGATAGAGCAGGGAATGGGACTGATTGGATTGCTCCACATAGCTGGCATGGACTCAATGGGCCTAATGGCCTCCTCTGTGCCACAATAACTCTGTGACTCTTTTGTGCAATCTCATTCTGTAACTTAACCCTTGGAGCTCAGATCACTCAGGTAAATATGTGCTACACTCCCTCCTAGGCCTTTCTATCCTTCCTGATGTTTGTTGCCCAGAACTGAACACAGTTCTTCAGGTGTGCTCTAACCAGGATTTGTGTGTCTCGGCATTTTTCCAGTCACACCTGAAATCGTCTCAGAATCACACAGTGCAGAAGAGGCCCTTCAGCCCATCGAGTCTGCACCAACACGTGAGAAACACCTGACCTACCTACCTAATCCCATTTACCAGCATTTGGCCCATAGCCTTGAATGTTGGTCAAGATGTCCCTAATGGGTCCTACTCTTTCCCTGGTTATCCTCTTCCCATTGGCATTGAAAAAAAATTTAGATCCCTGCAGTTAAATCTTTCAGACACTGAATTGTAGATTTTTCACCAAATATCAATTTACGATTGTAGTAAAAGTTCATAATTTTATTGTCAAGGGGTTCCCGCTGAAAGTTTTTGAAATTAAGGGGAAGGATCACAGATGGTGCTTTTAAAAAGGGACACTGCAGCCCTGAAAATCAGTGATATCTCCAGAATATTAAACTCGAGCCAGTTATACGGTTGTGAACATCAGCAGAAACAAAATATTGCCAGACTATCAATACTAAACAAGCTTACAAGCAGCAAGAACAGCAGGATCCAAACCCTGCAGTCACTTATGAACTTGCTGATGTCTCAGGAGGCATCGTGACTGAGTGAATCCCTTCCCACACACTGAGAGTTGAATAACCTCTTCTCAATGTGAGTGCGTTGGTGGGTCAGCAGGTTGAAAGATTTTGCAAATCCCTTCCCACACAGCGAGCAAGTGAATGGCTTCTCCCCAGTGTGAACTCGCTGGTGTGCGGTGAGGTTGGATGACCGACTGAATCCTTTCCCACATACGGAGCATGTGAATGGTCTCACCGCAGTGTGAGTGCATTGGTGAGCAGTGAGGTTGGATGACTGCCTGAGACTCTTCCCACAGGAAGTGCAGCTAAATGGCTTCTCCCCAGTGTGAATTCGCTGGTGTCTCAGCAGGTTGGGTAAAACTGTGAATCCCTTCCCACACATGGAGCAGGCAAATTGTCTCTCCCCAGTGTGAACTTGCTGGTGTAAAATGAGGGAGGATGCCTGCCGGAAACTCTTTCCACAGGAAGTGCAACTGAATGGCTTCTCTTCAATGTGAATTCGCTGGTGTGACAGCAGGTGGGATAACCCAGTGAATCCTTTCCCACACACAGATCAAGTGAACAGCCTCTCTCCAGTGTGAACTCGCTGCTGTGTCAGGTGGAATGACTGAGTAAATCCCTTCCCACACTCGGAGCAGGTGAATGGCCTCTCCCCAGTGTGAGTGCATTGGTGTACAGTGAGTGCAGAAGAATGCCTGAACCTCTTTCCACAGGAAGTGCAGTTGAATAGCTTCTCCTCAGTGTGAATGCGCTGGTGTGACCAAAGGCCAGATGACTGAGTAAATCCCTCCCCGCACATAGAACAGGTGAATGGCCTCTCCCCTGTGTAACTGCGTTTATTGTTTTCCAGCAGATATGAGTAACTGAATCCTTTCCCAGAGTCCTCACATTTCCATGGTTTCTCCATAGTGTGGGTGTCTTTGTGTCTCTCCAGGTTCAATGATCAGTTGAAACCTTGTCCAGACACAGACCATGTGTATGGTTTCTCCTCACTGTGACCGATGTGATGCTTTTTCAGGCTGTTCAGCTGGTTAAAGCTCTTTCCACAGTCAGTTCACTGAAACACTCTCACTCGGGTGTGTGTGTGTGTGTGTCTCGGTGTTTTTCCAGTGACACTGAAGTTAAGTATCTTTCCCCACAAACAGAACAGACAAACATTTCTCCTTCCACATTCAAAATCCGAGGATATTCAGGTTCTGGTGAACCGGGTGACTCTGTCAGAAGATGTTCGGTTTGAGTTTCACATCTGCAAATCCTTCCCTTCTAATACCCTGGAAAACGAGTTTATAAAAGTCATCACTGTCAGTCCGGGATGGAAAGTCAGAACAAACAATTCTAGTTTTAGCGGAATATTGTTTTTTCTCTTGTTCCCCCAAAGCTGTAAATTCACATACAACACACTCTCCCTCCTCCCTGGACTGAAATCCAAACCCATCTCCTCCATTTCTTTCCTCCACTCACAATTTTCTCCCTCCGTCTCCTCTGCCTGGGTTCAATTCTCCAGCTCCTGTCTGCAGACTGACAATAAAATCAATGAATTAATCATTTTCCAAAATCCAGCCCTGTCAGTCCAGGATAGAATTGCACAATATCCTCTCCTCCTGCTGACAAAGGCAGGGATGACCGCGCATGCGCCCTGCTGCACAAGATGGCAGTCGTTCATCCGGGCCTCTCACCGAGGAACGCGGATCGGTGCAACTGCCGCCCACAGACACCAGCGAGGAACCGGTAGCTTGTTATTCTGGCTTCACAACTGCTCAAGGTGTTTCCGAAGCCTGCATGTCCACCCACCGGCTGCATTTCTCCCTCAATTCCGCATTTTATCTTACCGGCTGCGGACCGGACAAACCAGCAGCTTTCCTTCGCCCTCACTCACAATGCGCGTGTTCCAAACTCGAGGCGGAATTGCACCTGCACACTGATGTCCAGCTCCAGCAGCCACAATGCGCATGCTCATATCACAATGCCTGGGTGATTGACGGCAGGTCTGAACCAATAGGAAGAGGTAACAGTTCTGCAGGACCAAAGGGGGAGCGGCTGGCCCTGCAGCCAATTGGAGTGAAGGAGGGGCGGGGCTGAACCAGGGTCTCCCTCATTGGCTGAAACTCTGCATCATTTTGGAAGATGATTTGCCTCAAACGCAAGGAGAAAACTGGACCTTTCTGTTTGTGGCTTTAAACAGATGAAACCCTGTGGGTGTGGAGCAAATATTTCAACATTTGTTACTGAAATGTGGAAACATGGTGAAACAAGGCACAAAATTAAAGGAATAACTCCGCAGACAGGGAATTCACCATTAGAACAAGGGGAGTCCTTGGTTTCAATAAATGAACCGGCATGAGGGTTAGGACAGGTCAGGGATAAGTTTAATATTCAGAACAACACAGAATGTAAACAAAAACTGATCTCAAAGACAATTTGTTGTAATGTGTGTGGAGGGGATGTGCTGAACCTGGTTTAAAGAGGTTAAACATGTTTTCCATATTGCACAATCACAAACCTTCAAAGATGAGACATGAAAGCCCTCAACATTAATCATGACAAGTGGGAAGCTAATTGATGATTGATGCATTTGGAAACACCAGCTGTGGGCAGGAGTTCACCACCACAGCAACATGTTATTTCAGAAACTCCAACACAGACAAACAAGGTGTCAGCAGAGATCGTCTCGCAACACGAGTAAGGAAAACTTTCATCCGAGGCACTTTCGCCTTTACAGAATTGGCTTGTTCAGCCATCATATGAAGTGCAGCAGATCATCTCATCTGATCTCACCAAAGTTCTGAGGTTGCATTACCATCATCTCTCACAGATGGACAGATGCTAAACATATCTGACAATCACATTAAAATCTGAAAGTCGGATGGGGATAAGCATTGGTGTTAGGTGGGAAGGTCTGGATCAATGTCTTACTCCAGGAAGACTTAAAATCAGAATGACAGCATTTCAGAAATTATTCCTGTGATATCAGTGATCCCAGTCCTATCTGTTAGTAAGACTGATGGAAGTATTTAGTGGAGACAGTAGCATGCTGGAGGATGATGTACACAAATGTTTTCTGAACTGAGGATAATAGTGAGGGGAAAGGAAGGGATCTTGAAAAAAAAAAACAGACTCTTCATGTTGTTACAAAGGACATGGGACCTTGCACTTGCTTTGACACAACACATACACAAACCCACATGGATTCACTTCCGATTGATCAGGTGAACCAGGTTATGCCTCACATCACCAACCCAACTACTGACTAAGACTGGCGATAAAGTATCAGTGTCTCTAAGGACCAAAAGGTTATAGAAATTCAAGTAAACATCACCCTCCAGGGACTCAAAGCAGTTTTGACTATTTAATTCCAGCACTTTCTCTGAACATTAATCTATACTGGACAACATCTTGAACAGACATAATGACAAAAAGCTAAACCACCGATATTAGGTGGTCTATGGCCACTCTGGCGATCAGCCCTGGTGGGAGATTTTAGACAATACAGAACATCTTTGCATAATTGCAGCCTCTACTTTCCTATTGGTATTCTGGATAATTCCCCTTATATTGATGGTCTCGGTGAAGGTCAGGCCACAGAGCAGAATGGATGAAAAGATGGCTCCAAACTCCCTCTAAATCTAACCCTCTGATTTCGGTTTTGTAGCCATCTTTCCATCCATCTGCTGCCTGGCCCTTCACTCCACACAGCATGATCTTGGTCACCTTGTGCACACTGTTATGGATAACAAGCGGGTTACAAAACAGAAAACAGAGGGAAGAGGTTAAGAGTAGCGACTCAGACTGGTAAAAGGTGGGAATTGATGTTCCACAGGGAGCAATGCTTGAACCACTGTTATTCATTTTTTTATAAACGATTTGGACTCAGAAATCAGAAATCCAATATTGAAATTTGGGAGCAGGATTACAGTAAATCACTGATAAGAATTCCCAGTTAATAAAACTTTGTTGTACAGTTCATTAAATCTTTAATTCAGAGTGTACAATGACACGAGGAAGTGATGAACTGATTTATTTATGAATTAATTGTTTATCAAATTGGGAAGCACAGTTGAGGAAGCAAAGCTGAGGAAGACGGCAACAAAATCCTGGGATCTAACACACATACATCAATATAGCAGGGAATTCTTGGAAACATGGTGTAGGTCCTTCTTTATCTGGAGATCAAATGTCTGTTGTTTAATTGTCCCAGGAGTTTAAAGGATCCTGTGAATTCCTCCTTGTGTTATTTTAATACAGACTTTACACTATTTACTTTTAGCTACGTTTTACTATGTTAAAGGTGCTATTTCAATACAAGTTGTTGTTGATATTGGCTAAAAGTAGTGGACTCAGGACTGTCACCAATAAACCTTAAAAACTTCACAGAATAATCACCACAGTCATTTTTAAACCGGAGACTTATTCCTGCATTTCAGTTTCAGTCAGAAACAGAGCACAGTTTTTACACCAATCTCTGATTTAACAGCACGTTTCCAGACTGCCTGACCCATGTTGTACAACCACAGTTGCAAAGGAGCCTTCTACTCGGTGCCTGGGAGCTTTGAAACCCAATGATTCCAAACAGAAATCAGAGTGTTAGATTTACAGGGAGTTTGTATTTCTCCATCCATTCTTCTATGTGGCCTTGGACTCCACAGCCTGACCTTGGTCATCTTTAGGCTGTATGTATTGCACAGAAGTGGTTGTGACACATTTCTCACACCCCTCAGGATTAATCCACATGTGGGTTTTGCTGTCAGTGAAGAAATATAAGAAAGACCAAAGTGTCATTTGTCGCTTTCAGTATGACCTTAAAGGATTGCATCCAGGCTGAAGTTCTGTTCCTGCCATATGATCCTCCCCCAGATTGTCCTTTCTGAGCTCCAGCCAGCTGATGTTAAACACTCAGGTACGAAAGACAAAATTATACAACAATGTTTGAAAAGCAAAGTTTGACATGCTATGTGACATGTATCCAGAATATTAAACAGCAGCCCATTGATATGGTTTATCAACTTATATATGAACATACGAATTAGGAGCAGGAGTAGGCCACTCGGCCCCTTGGGTTTGTTCCACCATTCAATAAGATCATGGCTGATCTGATTGTAATCTCAAGTACACATTCCTGCCGACCCCGATAACCTTTCACCCCTTGCTTATCAAGAATCTATCTACCTCTGCCTTAAATATATTCAACGATTCTGTCTCAACTGCCTTTTGAGGAAGAGAATTCCAAAGTCTCACAACCCTACGAGAGAAAAAATAATTTCTCATCTCTAACTTAAATGGGCGACCCCTTAAAGATTGGTCCCTAGTTAAAGATTCTCTCAGAAGAGAAAACATCCTTTCCACATCCACCTTGACAAGACCCCTCATGATTTTATGTGTATCAATCAAGTTGCCTCTTACCCTTCTAAACTCCAGCAGATACAAGCCTAGCCTGTCCAACCTTTCCTCATAAGACAACCCACCCATTCCTGGTAATGATCAACTGAACCTTCGCTGAACTGCTTCCAATGCATTTACATATTTCCTTAAATAATGAGACCAATGTTACACATTGTACTCCAGATGTGGACTCACCAAGTGCCCTGCATAACTGAAGCATAACCTCCCTACTTTTATAATCAATTTCCCTTGCAATGAACGATAACATTCTTTCAGCTTTGCTAATTACTTGTGGTACCTGCACACTACCCTTTTGCAATTCATGCACTAGGACACCCAGATCCCTCTGAATGTCAGAGCTCTGCAATCTCATTCAAATATGCTTTTTTATTCGTCCTGCCAACATGGACAACATCACATTTTCCCACATTATACTCCATTTGACAGATCTTTGCCCACTCACCTAACCTATTTGTATCCTTTTGTAGCCTCCTTGTGTCCTCTTCACAATTCATTTTCCTACCTGTGTGTCATAAGCAAATTTAGCAACCATACCATTGGTTCCTTCATCCAAGTCATTTATATGAACTATAAAGAGTTGAGATCCCAGCACTGATCCTTGTGGCACACTAATCATCACATTCTGCCAATCAGAAAAATACTCATTTATGCCCACTCTCTGTTTCCTGTTAGCTAGCTAATCTTCGAATCATGTCAATATGTTACCCCCTACACTATGAGATTTTATTTTCCACAATAACCTTTAATGTGATATCTTATCAAAAGCCCTCTGGAAATATAGGTACAGTGCATCCACCAGTTCCCCTTTATCCACAGCACCTATTACTTCTTCAAATAACCCCAATAAATTGGTTAAGCATGATTTCCCTCTCACAAAACCTTGTTGACTCTTCCTGATTACCTTGAATTTATCTAAGTGCCCTGTTATAACACTTGTAACATTTTTCCTATGATAGATATTAAGCTAACTGGCCTATACTTTCCTGCTCTCTGTCTCCCGCCCTTTTCTATTTTTCTATCTGATGAGACCTTCCCCGAATCTAGCAAATTTTGGAAAAGTAAAACCAATGCATCAACTATCTCACTAGCCACTTCTTTTAAGACCAGAGGATGAAATCCATCAGGACAGGGGGACTTATCAGCCCGCAGCTCCAACAATTTGCTCAGTACCACTTCCATAGTGATTGTAATTTTCTTGAGCTCCTCCCCACTTCCAAATCTTGATTTACAGCCATTCTTGGCATATTACTTGTATCCTCTATAGTGAAGACAATGTAAAATACCTCTACAATTCATCTGCCATTATTAACTCCCCAGACTCACTTTCTATAGGAGCAACCCTCACTTTGTTAACTCTTTTCATTTTAAAATATCAATATTTACTCTTACTATCTGTCTTTATATTTCTAACTAACTTTCTCTCATTCTCGACCTTTTCCTTCTTTGTTAATCTTTCAGTTATTGATCTCTTTTTTTAAATTCTGTCCAGTCTTCTGAGCTGCCACCCATCTTTCCACAATTATATTTCAGCAGAAACAAACTCCAGCTGTCAAAATGAAAGAATTCAATCCTGAACAGGATTAACAGCAACAGTAACCAGATTTCAATTCCCAAAGTCACTTATGAACTCGCTGGTGTGTAATCAGATCCTTTTCACTTTTAAAGGTCTTCTCACAGTCAGAACATTTAAAAGGTCTCTGATCAGTATGAACAAGTTGATGTGTCAGAATGTGGGATGACCGAATGAATCCTTTTCCACACATGGAACATGTGAATGGCCTCTCGCCAGTGTGAACTCGCTGATGTGTCAACAGGTCAGATGAATTGGTATATCCCTTCTTGCACATGGAGCAGGTGAATGGCCTCTCCCCAGTGTGAATTCGCTGGTGTGTCAGTAGTTTGGATGGCCGATTAAATCCCTTCCCAAAGATAAAGCAGGTGCATGGACTTTCCCCAGTGTGAATTCTCTGATGCGTCAGAAGCCTGGATAATCGGTTAAATCCCTCTCCACACAAGCAACAGATGAATGGACTCTCCCTTGTGTGAATGCGCTGGTGTGTCAGCAGGTAGGATGACTGAGTGAATCCCTTCCCACACACAGAGCAGGTGAACGGCCTCTCTAAACTGTGAGTTTGCTGGTGCCTCAGAAAGTTTGATGAATGATGAATAATATTATTATTATTATTATTATATTATAATAATATTATGAATATTAATACAGCATTGCAGTATCTTGCTTTCAATCTCAAAGACAACCTCTTGTAGTTCGTTTCCTCCCGACCAGATCGATGGCCCATGTGACCACCATCGTGACCATTGCCTGTAGGAGCTGAGGTGCGGTATCGCACACTCCTGCAGAAACAACAGGTCAGCTTTGACCTTGGCAAGGTAATCCAAGGTCGCAACACATCGCGTAGTAGATTTAATGCTACGCACATTTATGGATACAATCTTTACACCCATTTTAAAGCAGTTAGTCGCTTACCAAACCTGTTGTATTTGAGAGTTCCAGACCATTGGTCTGCTCCTTCATGCCCGTGGTGTGCTCAGATTGCTTCACTTGGGATGGGCTGAGGAAAGCGTCCTGAACCTCTCCATTGGAGATGTTCTGCTCGGGTGGCATCTGGAGGTCCATGCATTAAGCGGGGTTTGAAATGTCCTCTGTTGGAGAAGCTTCTCCAATCCTCTCCGCCTCTGGGGCGTTGCTGCTCCCAGCTTCCCGGAGCTGGGGTGCATTGAGCGCCTCACTGTTCCCAGATTCCTGGGGTTGTGGTGCACTGGCCTCTTCGGGTTGTGGGCAAAGTTGGGGTGCGCTGGTCTCTTCATTGTCTCCAATGTTCTGGAGCTCGGGTGTCTCATCCTCCAACTCCCTAGCGTTTTGCCGCTTCTTCTGTTGGCGCTGCCCTGGCCCTTCTTCGTCCGAAGAGCTGCTGCTCTTGTCATCCGTGTCGGATAGGAGACGCCTCTTGACTCTTGTCTGGGAAGTGGCTTGGTTTCTTTTTAGCCCCTTCTTCCTTTTGGCTCTCTTCACCAGCTGCCACTCCCCCTGCTGCTTTCCCACTGCTGCCTCCTCCTCCTCCATTGATTCGCTCTCCTGAGGAGTGGGAGGTTCAGGGGGCAGTGCTGTTGGTTGGCCGTCTGTTGCCCCAATCTTTTCCTCCACCTTGTCTCTCTCTGTGTCCTCCTTTGTCCCGTTGTCCTCCCTGGGGGCCTTGGTGGTTGGAATGACGTGAGGAATTTCATCTGCTTCCCCCTCGTTGGCTTTAGCTGCCTGTGCATAAGTAAGGCAACGTTTGGGGCAGGTCTTGTAGAGGTGACTTGCCTCGCCACACAGGTTGCAGCACTTAGCCAGTTTACAATCTTTTGTCTGGTGCCCTTCCTTTTTGCAGTTCTTGTAGAGGGCGGCACTGCAGTTGGCCGCCACATGACCAGACTTGCCGCATGAGCTAGAAAGTTTGGGTTGCCCAGCGTAGACAAGGTACCCATGGCTTCTCCCGATAGCAAATCTGGAAGTGGGGTGGAAACTGGCTCCCTTACCGTCGGTCTTGAGCATTACATTAACCTGGCGTTTACATGTCCAGATCCCCAAATTATCTTTAACCTCAGTGCAGCTCCCAACCTTATCGAAGTACCTGATAAGGAAGGTGAGCACGTCAGCGACAGGGACGTAGGGGTTGTACAGATGCACCATTGCAACCCGTTCTCGTTGCAACGGTAGAGCAAAGAGCGGCTCCGCTGTCAGGATCTTCATTTCTGGCAGGTCTTCCTTTTCCTCAAACACCTTCAGGAGTTTGACACAAGCTGCCACTTGCTTGAAGGTCACATCAAAGAAACCAGCGCTGGGGAAATCCTGTAGGCAGTAGATCTCCACAGCCTCAAAACCACACAGCTTGAATAGGATCCTCTTGGTGAAGAAGGTCCTATCCATTCCTATTCCTTGCTCGCTGCCCTTCACCATGACTCAGATGGTGTTAGGTACCCCATGGTAAGGGGTTTGACTGGTTATAGCCATAGCTCATTCCCTGGCAGAAACGCAATGAAGGTCTCTCCCTTGCCAGGTAAGTATCCAAAAATTGCAAGAAAAAAGAGCACACAACGCCAGGGTATAAGGTATAAGGTCCATCACGAATTGCCTTTCAGAGGGTGGTGGCGAGCCGCCACCTACCAATTGAGTGGTTTTCTGGGTCATTTCAGAAGGCCGTTAATGTTCAACCACATTGTTGTGGATCTGGAATCATATCAGAGCCGGAGTAGATGTCCTTCCCTGAAGGACGTTAGTGAACTGGGTAAAGTTTATTGCGATGATCTTGTAGTTGCCTGATCACTATTTCTAGCACTTCAACTTTATTCCAGAGTTATTTATTATCTCCATTTAAATTAATTAGTAGAATTAGAATTGCAACTCATGTCATTGGCTCAGGCCTCTGGATCATTAATCCAGTGACGTAAGCATGAGTTTCTGCTCGCGGAACATAACCTGGTTCCCGTGAAAGGTCTATGTTAAATTGTACATTCCTTTTCTCAGCCACAAAAATTTTTTGCAAACACGACTGATCTCGGTTATCTACCGGGGATTTTGTCATGTATGAAATAACACAACAGCATTTCCTTCCTCGCTCAACCAGCTCTGGCGAGAGAAAAATGTTTCAGAACACAGAGTAGCAAAATCATTAGAACAAAGTAGCGGCGACTCAGTAAGATACGATACAAAAAGTAAATATTCACCTGGTTTTCTCATGAAAGCGATAAAGAACAGAAACATAACTACTTATGTTAACTTACTCGGTAAGTATAATCATTGACTTTGTAATTAAAAATATTTGACACCAGTGATTATTTTGATCAGATCTCCGCATTCATTTTTAGACTTCATTTAGTTCATAACTTCATGGCTTTCGTTGTAACAGCAAACCCATAAAGAGACAAATTAAAGGGCAATTTTAGCGCAGAATGGGAAATAGTGATTGATTGGCTTAATGTAAAGGAGCCCAAACTCAAAGGGAAGATCACTATATTGACTCTAAACTATTAATTCAGTAGCCTTGGGCGAGTATTTCAAAGACATACAAACATACGAATCAGGAGCAGAGACAGGCCATTCGGCCCCTCTAGCCTGCTTCGTTATTCAATAAGATCTTGGCTGATCTGAGCATGGCCACAGCTCCACACTCCCACCTGCACTCGATACCCTTGGACTTCCATGGGGCAGGAACCGTTTTTAGGCTGGATCGAATGAGCTGACAGTTTTACACTTGGTCCGATTTCCAAGCCTCCGATGTCAATGGGACAGAGGACTGCATCGAGTGTAAAACTGGCAGCCAGCTTGCTTCACAGCTCAAGATCAATTTCACACCTCAACCATTTCAGGTAGGTGAATCTTAACTTCAGGCAGAAATGTGAAATGGCTGTTAATGAATCTGCAGCTCATTCCACATCCGTCCAGAATTGTAATTCACCTGAAAACAATGGAACCATAATTCAAGGCACATATAACAACGGCAATTGCCATTTTTAGACTAACACAAAATCAAAATCTACCTAAAGTTGGTATCATTAGATATGTATTCTTCAGTTACTCACTTGTAGAAGGATATCCGTGAACTATCGATTTCGAAAAGGTTACCAGAATATTACTTTTTAGAAATCAATCTAGCAACCTGTGCAGCCTTCGCATGGGATGGTGGAAAGGAATAGACGCAGAGTTTTGGGTTTTTCAGAGACTTAATTATTAATGCTTGAGTTTAAAACAAAGGAATATTAAAACGGTGGAAAGTTTGTATATCCCTGATCAAATGAGTTTAAAGAAATGCCTGAAGATGACTATATCACAATTTTTAATTGTCATTGACAGAACCAGCTTCATACAACAGTGATAAAAACAAAAAAAATTGCGGATGCTGGAAATCCAAAACAAAAACAAAAATACCTAGAAAAACTCAGCAGGTCTGGCAGCATTGACGGAGAAAAATAAAGCTGACCCTTCAACAGAACTGAGTAAAATTAGGAGATGGGTGAAATATAAGCTGGTTTAAGGTGGGGGTGGGGGGGTGGGGTTGTGGGGAGAGATGTGGGTGGGGGGGGGGGGGGGGGGCCGGGCGGTGGTTGTAGGGACAAGCAAGCAGTGAACAAGGCAAAAGAGAGATACGAAAATCCTGTCGGAGAGAAGAGCAGTACTTGTTCAAGGTAGGCATTTCTTGAAGAGAAGTGGCAGTCAATTAAACACAGAGATAAAAACAAAAAACTGCGGATGCTAGAAATCCATAAAACAGTGCTTTGTCCAATTGATGGTTTAGCCCAAAGACTTACCCGGAACTCCAATAGCAGCAAGAATTGGATAGTAAATGGCATAAACTACACCAGATATTCGGCCGTGCATTTTCTGAGAAGAGATGTTCTCTGCCCGTGATAGTTGATGACAGAGATTCTCTGTGTTATTTATACTGTTGGAATTCTACAGAGAGACAATTAGCTTCCATAATTATTTACAGTTACCCGAACAAATAGATTCAGCAATTATTTTTCATGTTATTTTTGGGAGGTAATAGAATGTTGGGAGACACTTGGGAGACGATTATCGAGTCTTGATGCCTCATGCAACCCAATGTAGTTTATAATGTAACTTGTTAGTGCTTGCGCAGATCTAAAATATGCTTAGTTATGTGGAATGTTCATTTATGGGAGACACTGAAAGAAACATTGTTAGCTATTAGGCCGAAGCCAGCATAGCTCAGTGACGTGAGACCACGTAAGAATCAGAATGACAGTGACAGTCAAATTGCAAGTTATACCACACAATGGAAGTTATATCCACACAATGCAAGTTATGCCAGCAGCAGCCAAGGAATATCCACACAACACAAAGCTTAATCTCACAACATCAACACGCATTTACACACGTTTAACATGTATTATAACATTTTAAAACATTTTAAATGTTACCAAGCGCCTTACACGGGCACAATAAAATAAAATTGTGATTAAGTCACATAACGAAATAGTAGGATATTTTTGTATCAGTCCTAGGCTCCTTGATTCTGACGTTAGGCTCTTTTTCTGTGAATGTTTTAATGGATCCACATTATTTTACACTTCCTCTTTGATTATTACACTAGGTTCTGTCTCTGTTAGTATTCATCCTAATTATTGTTGTATTCCCAAGTCCATATATTGTGCTTTAAGAGGATACAGCGATAAACAAGATCCAGAATGTGTTTACTACAACAACATTGCATTGAATTGATGGCAAGTACTCCTCGAAAACTATTGTATCTGCATTACGTGTTGACTGTACGAAATCGTTGTTAGTAATTAAAAATAAGCAATTGATGTTCAGCCACCTGACTGAATCAATGCATTAAAAAATGTCACTTTCTTCCGATCCATATTTTAACCACTAATCATCCCTCCTAAATACTAAACTTAGCCAAACAGCTAGAAACCCTTTAAGAACTGTGGTTTTATCCCTCTTCCAAGGACCGGGTCAAAAGTTACACGATTTACAAGCCGGGCGTTTTAATGCTGGGCGGAGCCTAAAAATACGCCGTCACCTCCTGACCCCGGATCAAGGGAGAAAGAGCCAATCACCGTGCTGTTATCCTGCTGACAATATTTTGCCCTGAGCCATTGAAAACCGGATGCCAGGTTTCTGTGACAGACAGTCGGCCCTGTATGTGTGTGTGTGTGATACAGCAGACTGTGCATATCTGACGTGTTTGTAGGTAAAAAGGCTCGATTTATACGAAACATTATATAAACATTCGGTCTTAATGGACAAAATTGATCGTTTGTCCAGCCGCGAAGGACGATTCTCGCAGAGTGCCGCCCGCACAACCTGTGCCACAGAAAGGGGCCTTCCCAGGCGCATTGAATTGTTGGAGCCGCTTCTTTCCACGGCCCATTCACCAAGGAAGGGAATCGAAACCAACCTCCTGTTCTTTTTCTCTGCCCTTCCACCTATAGAAACTGTTTATTTTGATCTACTCAGCCCAGGGCCACATGATTTTGAGCACCTCTATCAGATCTACCCTGAACCTTCCATTCTCCATGGACAACAAACCCAGTTTCCCCAATCTATACAATTAACTGAAGTCCTGCATCCCTGGGACGATTCTGGTAAACTTCTCTGCGCCCTTTCTAAACCATTCACATCCCTCCTAAAGTGCGATGCCCGAAGTGGACATAATGCTCCAGTTGAGGGGTAATCAGTGCTTTCCAGGGGAACAGTAGTATTCCTTTGCATTTGGACTCTATGCCACTGTTATGATGCCGATAATCCCGGATGTTTTAGCATTAGTTCTCAGGCTGCTAGGCCACCTTCAACCATTTATGCCAAAATAGTGCACATCGCTTGTTCAAGAATGGATAATTGAAAGAATTTTTTTGGCAGGGGTATGGCGGCGGCTCGAAGTATAAAAATATTAAAGGCTCTGCGGAGCCAGAAAGAATGTGCGAACTTGATGTCTTTAACGATTTTATTCTGTGCTACAAAATTATAAAGTCAATTGAAAATACATTCGTGGAGTGATTCCCTCCCCCCACTACCCTTCTGTGTGTGTATGTGTGTGTGTTTATGTATGTGGTGTGTGTGTGTGTGTGTGTGTGTGTGTGTGTGCTCCTTTCAATTTAAACCTGAAAGTTGACAATTATTTGAACTCTTTCCGTGCCTTCCATTACTGTGTCTATAATCCCGCCATGTTCAGGTTTTTGTACAGCTTTCTCTGTGCTCTGTATCACTGTGTGTCTATAATCCCACCATGTTCAGGTTTTTGTACAGCTCTCTCCGTGCTCTGTATCACTGTGTGTCTGTTATCCCACCATGTTCAGGATTTTGTGCAGCTCTCTCCGTGCTCTGTATCACTGTGTGTCTGTTATCCCACCATGTTCAGGATTTTGTGCAGCTCTCTCCGTGCTCTGTATCACTGTGTGTCTGTAATCCCACCATGTTCAGGTTTTTGTACAGCTCTCTCAGTGCTCTCTATCACCGTGTGTCTGTAATCCCACCATGTTAAGTTTTTGTACAGCGCCCTCCAGTTTCTGTATCACTGTGCACCATGCTGAGGTTTTTGTACAGCTCTCTCCGTGCTCTATATCACTGTGCTGTGCGCCGACTCAGTTCACAGTAATAAACTGCGGAGTCGCTCAGTTGTAATTTGGAGATCTTCAACCGGCTGATTTTCTCGGTAGAATCGGTAGAAGCAGAAATTCTCCTCCAGGCAGCATTTTCTTTATTCTCCTCTCCAGAAATGTGTCCCTGAAGCAGATATTCCGGAGCCTGTCCTGGGGACTGACGGTACCAGTGTACTGTGCAGAACCCTGAATATCCCCAGTTTAAAGCAACGGTGTCACCGATGGCAGAGATTTCTAGAGGCAAAATCCGGGAAATTATGGAACTGGAATCTGGAGGATAAAAAAATGAACACAGCCAATATTTGTCCAGGAGAATTTGTCAATCGCGTGAATAGCTCTGCTTTTTGCAGTAATTTTATTTGCTGGAAGCCTATTTGAACCTTGTTCACTGTTATGAAAATATGACCAAATGGGGAATTAGGTGATGTTTTATTTTACATCGCGAGTTCTTCCGATCAGGACTGCACTGTCTGAATTGGTGTTGGGGATAGATTCAATAGTAACTTTCAAACGGGTAATGGGTCTGTGCTGGAAATGTAAATAAAAATATAGAGCAAGGAGAAAATTCATGGACAGTGGGAACAATTGTATTACACTTTTAAAGGGTCAGCGCCTACACAATGGGCCAAATGTCATCCTTCCGTGCTGGATAATTCTATGAATTATATTACATTCCGGTTTCTACTTTCCTTGGTGAGACACATAGCTGGGGGAGCATTTTATGATCAGTGAGTCAATCAATTTCCAAAAAAAACATGTTTGTTGCAGAGAAACACAGCTGTGTGGCATCACTGCGCACAGCAAGATCCAACACAAACTGACGGGATTCATCAGCACCGATCGGGCCAAACCGAGAGTGAGCATCTCTCGTGATGAAAGGTCAATCATTTACTGCGGTTTAAAACGGCTTGGGAATTTCTATCTGCCATTTGCTCTATTTCTATATGTTCTATCAATAGGGTCCACTTTTCTCCAGTTCAGCTTAATTTCGAACACATGCAATTAATTTCATTTTATTTCTTTAAGTTCACATTCCCTTTATTTCATGTTAATTTTGTGCTGCTTGTGCTTTTTGCAATCGTGGGAACTTGTCCCAAATTTTCACAGTTGTCGGTTGGGCTCAGTCTGTTCAGTTTCCGCAGCGATTTTAACTGTTACTCACTGGGAACTGCCTCTTCTAGCTCTCTGACAATTTCAATTCCTTCCGCCCATTGGTTGATTCTCTCCTGGGTTCACTGGGCGGAGTTCTCTCTCAATTTTACATTACAGAGGAAGAAGAATGCAAAAGAGGAATGGGCCATTCAGCCTTTGTATATAATCAATTCCAGCTTGACCTCACCAGTAACCTAACTGACCATTTCCATCCAGCTCCCTGTGTTGGTCTGTTCCGTTCTCCCTCCTGAAATTTCAAGTGTTCCAATAAATATATCAATACTATCTGCCCCGACCTCTCCCTGTGGCAGCAAGTTCCACATTCTAACCTGCCTTTGTTTAAATTCATTTGTCTTAAATGTTTTATTTGTTCTGTTAGTTACTGTCATATGTTGACAGCTATTGCTTTGCACTCAGCCACAAATGAACAATTTCTCCACCATAAAACAGTTCATGATTCAAAAGATTTCTATGGATTCTCCTCTTGGTTCTGTTTTCCAGAAAAAAGAGACCCAGCCTGTTCAATCTTCGCAAAGAGATGTGGATTGTTGCTGATTTCTTTTCTCAGGAGTGTAAAAAATCAAAGCAGAGAATCCAATCAATAGAAACAGGAGCCCCCATATCACCTTTCAAACCTGCTCAGCCATTCAGGAATATCCTGGCAGATTTATAACCTCATCGTCACATTCCCGCACTCTCCCCATATCCCTGATCTTTTAGTGTCCGCAAACCTATCAAATATTGTCTTCAAAGCAAACAGATACTGAACATCCACAGCCCTCTGAGTTACAGAATACCACAGATTCACAACAATGGTTCTACTGAAGATGCTTTTTTCCTTCTCAGTTCTAATGGATGACTCTTTACTCTGAAGCTGTGACCCCGAGTTCTATACTCCTCAGTCTGGGGAGACACCGACCCAGAATCTCCCCTGTCAAAACTCTTCAGTATATTGTATGTTTTCATGAGATCACCTCTCATTCTTCTAACTCTAGGAAATATAGACAGAGACGACTAAATCTCTTCCCATTGGACAATCCCTTCATCTCAGGAATCAGTCTGATGAAACACTGTTACACTCCTTCCAATGCAGATTGATCTCTCTTCTGTAAGGAGAACAAAACTTTACACAGCATTCCGGACTGGAGTCCATTTCAGTCCTTCCCTCCATAAACCTCGTCCAACAGCTTGGGGTCGGATTGTACTTTAAAAGGCACCCAGAAATCATTCAATCCTTCCCTCCCGTTCGATTCCTTATTTCTTGCTGGTTCTCAATGAACATTCCCACAGTTTCCTTCTGTCCCTATTCTCCTTTATAAGATTAATGCATTACCCTGACTCGCTCACTGCACTGTGCTGTTTCAATTCCCAGTAATCAGGGATACAGATAAATTATAGCAATCCCATCTCTCAAACATCTACATTCAATATAGAAAAGTGTCTGCAGATCCAAACTTTCACATTTCAGTCTGAGGGCGGAAAAGCAGGAAAGTGATTCGTTTTATGAATTTCAGTCATTGATTGTCCAAAAATAAAATTCCACCTGGACCTACATCAGGGTTTTATTTCTGAAGTCCGTGGTGTCACTCTCCCGTTTTTCTCCCGGGTCAGGTACTGAACGAGCCGCTGCAGGTATCCGAACTGGCCGAATTTGTGTTGAGTTTATTCACCCGGTGCCTCATGCACATTGCGTGGCTTGGACTGCAATCTGCTACCCAGGAGAGAGCTCTGTGACCCCGCCCCCGAGCTCTAAGGGACAGACAGAGTTCCCTCGGTCACAGTTAACACCAGGTGTGGAGTCCGGATTGTCAACAATCTGCGCTCATTAAAAGCGATTCAGCGTCTGAGGGTCCATGATGTTGATATTGTCCCCGATGTGCCCGTTAAACCAATAATGGCCCAGAATCCATCAACTCCCACATCCCACCCAAACTCCACTGATATCAATAATAAACTGTCTGTGAACATTACCCGGGACAGTCTGTAACCCGGCGGGGTTTGGAGTCACTTACCGGCTGTGACAGTCACCAACGTCCCGGATCCATCCACATATTTAATACATCACCACAGTGACACCGCTCTCAGTCTCCCCGGTACAACAACCGCCGACATCTCACCCTGCTGGGAAATCATTATCAGACAGTAGAAACTTCCCAATTATTCAGCGGATTTAAATAATTAAACAATATTCAACGTTCCAAAGTCTCTGTTGGGTCAAACTGTTCTTTGTGAGGCCTGAGCTCTGAGTATATGGTGCCCAGAACGAGATGTTCTCTTCATGTAAACCGACAAAAATAACAAAGAAAGATAACTGAATGGTGGAAATTAAAATCAAATGTAACCAGATTCCATTGATAATAACATTAACCCGACAATTCACTATCCGAGCCCGGAGAATTTATTTTTAAATCATACAGAGGTATTTGCTCAGGTCTCTCCTACTGTGACTCCCTCACCCATCCATACAGTGTTACAAGTCAGTATAAAATCCCCCGGGTACTTGGGGAGATTTGGGGACATTAGTTAAACAGCGGGGACTGCGGTTCCCGGTTCCAGCTGTTAGACCAGGATCACATCTGGTGTTCGAGGTTTGTAACTGGGATCAGTCGTTCCCAATCCTCACTCACTGACACCAATCCCGGGAAAAACATCACCATCCGCACACACTCGGCATTTATAAAACTCAAGATGTTAACAGCAATAATCCAATCTCATTATAAACTAGACTGTGGGGCAGACGGTCCTGTGGGGGAACTGAAGCGGAACTGTGGGGGTTTAATTGCAGACTTCACTCCACTTTTCCATTTGTTTCTGTGACAATCTGCAGTGAGAGTTTTTGTATCGCGGGAAGCCGAGGCCCATCACTGTGTATCAATAGTATTGAGCTTTACAGTAATAGGTGGCGGTGTCTTCAACTCTCACATCCCGAATTTCCAGAGAAAATGTCTTTTCTACTTTATTCACCGACGCAACAAATCTCCCCGCGCGGGGATCGGCTCCCACAATGTCCCGGGTTTGTCTGAAGAAATGCCCATTTTTAAAATAATAATAATTATCATTGAAAACACAGGTGATGGTGAGAGACTGACACTCCTTCCTGGTCACCGCTGCCGGGGTCTGTGCCACTGACTGACTGAAAGAGCCTGGAAATTAAACAGAGAGAGTTTAATGGAGCATCAAAGCCGAACCACAGAACTGGTTTAAAACCCCGGACAGTGTCTGTATTTGAGATGGATACGGACAGCTTTGTTTGATCTGCACTCACGGGGTAAACAGACACACAGAGTGAAAAGAAGGAGGATTCCCATCTGCCTGGAGCTGAGGGTTTATATGACGGGGAGCTGGAGACTGCAGCCTTGGAGTGCACTGGGAGACCGGATCTCAGATCTGGACTGAAATACTTTAGGGGGATCGAGTTAATTTGCACAGGGCAGTTTCGCTGAGATTATTGATGGGCCGCATGGTTCCCGGATAGCTGGCTAAGTGTTGTGGAAATAAGAGACAGTTTTATAAAAGGAAACTGCAACTTTCTGACCTTTCGTTTGGATAGTGATCCGGATGTGAAAGCCCCTCCCACAATACTCTGGTGTACAGGGGTGGAGAAGGGGAGCTTTTCTTTCTGCCAGTTCTGCTGCCGCCTTCCTTTCCCCACAGTAATGAACTGGGAGGTGGGTGCATGTCTTTGTATTGGGTGGTGTTTGTTAAAGGTGGAATGTGGGCCCAGGACACCGAGAGAAACCCCACGACCCACTCTTACTCCAACATTCCGGAGATTCTCCCTGTCATTTAGCCAAATGCATCCTGCACCAGCCCTGCGATGGGTTACATGTAAAATGGCGTTTAATTTCAGCCATGTTTGACTTCCAGATTGGGAAAATTCAGAATTTCTGTTAGCAGTAACTGAGATGGAAACGGCACTCGGGAGGACAACAGACCTTGGGGGGGCTGTGCTCTTGGGGCTCTCTTTAAAGATGACATCACAACATTCTGTTCTGAAAACTGTTTATGGTGTATGATTATCTCTCAACCAGCAACAGCAATACTCAATCAAATAAACCCCGTGACAAGGCCGAGGTCAGAGGCTTCACGAAGCTGACACCGGAGTTCGGGAAAAAGCTGCTCAACGTTGCGGGCAGGTACGGAAATGCCATTAAAAGGCGAAACGGAAATTAAGAACTGCAGCACGTCACACAAACATGGCCGACAGTACGTCACAAACAGGATCAACAGTAAGTCACACAAACATGGCCGACAGTACTTCACAGAAACCTGAACGACAGTTTCGTCACGCAAACATGGCCGACAATACGTCACACAAACATGGCCGACCGTACGTCACAAAAACATGATCGACAGTTTCGTCACGCAAAGATGATCTACCGTATGTCACACAAACCTGGCAGACAGCTTTGTCACACCAACATGGCCGACAGTACCTAACACAAATATGGCCGACAGTACGTCACACCAACATGGCCGATAGTACGTCACACAAACATGGCCGATGACTTGAGATGCAATGTGTAAAGTTACATTTTTTTCTGCACGTCCGGCCAACTCCTGTCAGCTTTCTTAACGTGATAAAAATGCTGCTTTGAGAATAATAGTTAGTGTAAATCACTGTTAAGGATAACATATAAATGTGTCGTGCAAATAAACTTAGTTAATATAAACAGGGATTTGGTCAAGAATAGTAGTAACAAAGGCACGGCCTGGTGAAACATAAATAGAGGCAGGTTCTATTTCAGTATTAACTGAAGCAAGGCCTGGAGTAAGGCAACTAGAAATTGGGTCTTGTGTAATGTAAACAGGAGTTGGGTTTCGAGCGGGAATAACAAAGATAAGGCCTACCGAAATATAAGCAGGATCAAGGGTAATGAGATAATAGTTCAGACAGGTCTCCAGCTAACATGAACAAAGACATGGTCTAATGTAATCTACAGAGGGGCAAAGGCTATTTAAGTATAATGTGAGTACTGTCGTAGTGCAATATCAGCAGGGACGTGGCCTAGTGCAATGTAAATTCAATCATGTCCTAGTGCAGTAGAGCACAGACAATGGCCAGTGTAATATAAACCGAGACAGAATCTAATTCAATAGTAAATCAGGCAGGGCCTAGCGTCATACAAGCAGAGACATGTCAAATGCCGCAATAAACGAGATTGTATCTCATGTACCTTAAACAGAGACACAGGTTATTGCAATATAAAGATGTCACATTGTCTGGTGTAACACTGAGACAGGATGTTGCTGAACACTAACGGAGATTATCTATTGCAATAATAACTGAGATGCGACCTAGGGAAACATAGAAGGATATGCAACAACCTCTTGCAAATAACTGGAAAAAGGGACGAATGCAACATAAAGTGAGGTGTGGTCTAGTGTAATTCGACTCAGGCAGTGTCTGGTGTAATATAAACGCAAGCATTAAGATGTTGTAGTCAGTAATAACAAAAATTGCGCCTGGTGGAACATAAATGAAGGCAATCTAATGCAGTAATAGATAAGACATGATTTAGTGTGACTGTCCAGTGCACTAATAAATGAGCATTGCTTAATTCTCGAATACTGGTTTAGAACCAGGCACTGAACTCATTCCACTTATCTTCTCACCTACTTTGTGTCATCTGCAAATTTGACGATTGTATATTCACTTCCCTCATCTAAGTCATTAATATATGTTGTAAATAATTGAGGCTCCAACACTGATCACTGTGGCGCCCCACTAGTTACAGATTGCCATGCTGAAAATGCCCCCCTTAACCCATCTCTCTGTCTTCTATTAGTTAGCCAATCCTTTATCCATGCTGATATACTACCCACAACACCGGGGGTCTTATCTTATTAAGTAGCCATGTGTGAAGTACCTTGCCAAACGCATTTTGGAAATCAAAATACATTACATCTACTGGCTATCCCCTTTCAATCTTACTTGTTACCTCACCAAAAAATTATAATTAATTTGTAAGACATGATTTCTCCTTCTTGAAGCCATGCTGACTCTGCTTCATTAGACTATGTATTTCTAAAGGCTCTGCTATTGTATCATTTATAATAGACTCCAATATTTTCCCAAGGACAAATGCTAAGCTAACTGGCCTGTTTTTCTGCAAACCCCAATTCCTCTGTCAGGGCAGAAATGCAAACACCGTCCCACTCCACTGCTGATCCAACCAATGTCAAACGAGAAACAGCACCAATCACCTTTCCAAAGCACTGGAAAGACAAAAAAGGCCAGAGGAATAGAAACATACAAAACTATGTGGGGAGGTGGCCTTGCGCACCGTTGCCTCATGTAAATCTGTCTTCTACCTCTTAGCTTAAATCTCTGTCCCCTGGTTATTGACTCCTCTACTAATGGAAAAATTGCCTTCCAATCCACCCTAGCTGTGCCACTCATAATCATATACACATCTATCAGGTCCCCTTTCAACCTTCGTTGCTCCAAGGAAAACAACCTGTGATGACACTTTTGGCCCTCTATCACTACCCGCCTGTTTGGGGGCCTATAGTAAACACCAAAACTCGTGTTTGCTCTTTTAGCGTTTCTTGCTTCTACCTACATGGCTTCGTTTGATGACCCTTCTAAAATATCATCACTCCCCAAGATTCCTTGATCAATATTGCAACCCCCCAATCCAACTCTTCTAGCCCTCTCTCCACTTCGTCCGAATACCCTATAACCAGGAAGCTGCCAATCCTAGCCATCCTTTAGCCAAGCCTTGGTCATAGCTATAATATCATGCCCTTCGTGCCTATCTGTGTCCTCAGCTCGTCAGTCTTATTCCTCACGCCCCTTACAATAATTATATTCAATTTGTGTTCCATTTGTAAATGTTTAAAATGGAACATTTAAAATAGAACATTTTAACAAGAACACCCAGAAACTGATTCCTGCTCAACGATGAGTATAAGGGGCATCAAATGTTAGTGGGGGTTGTATATAGACCCGAAACTGTGGTGGTGATGTTGGGACTGGAATTAAACAGGAAATTAGAGACGTATCCAATAAAGAAACATCTGTAATTATGGGTGACTTTAATCTGCATATAGATTGGGCAAATCAAATACCGTAGAAGAAGAATTCTTGGAGTGTATACAGGATGGATTTCTGGACCAATGCATTGAGAAACGAACTAGAGAACAGACTATTCTTGACTGGGTATTGTGTAATGAGAAAGGAATAATTGGCAATCTAGATGTGCCAGGCCCCTTGGCGATGAGCGGCCATAATATGATAGAATTCTTCATCAATATGGAGAGTGGCGTAGTTGATTCTGAGACTGGGGCCCTGAACCTTAATACAGGAAACTACGATGGTGTGAGGCGTGCGTTGGCTATGATGGATTGGGAAACGTTACTTAAAGGGATGACGGTGGTTAAGCAATGGCAAACATTCAAAGAGCACATGGGTGAACTGAAACAATTGTTATTCCTGCCTTGTGCAAAAGTGAAACAACAAACGTGGCCAAACCATGGCTTATGAGAGAAATTAGAGATAGTATTAGATGCAAGGAAGAGGCATACAAATTGGTCACGAAAAAAATAAAGCAGACCTGTGCATTGGAAGCAGATTAGAATCCAACAAAGGAGGACCAAGGTATTTATTAAGAAGGAGAAAATAGAGTACCAGAATAAGCTTGCAGGGAACGTAAAACCTGACTGTAAAAGTTTCTATACGTATGTGAAGAGAAAAAGGTTGGTGAAGACAAATGTAGGTCCCTTACAGTCAGAAACAGGAGAATTTAAAATGGGGAGCAAAGAAATGGCTGACCAAGTAAGTACATACTTTGGTTCAGTCTTCACAAAGAGGACACAAATAACATACTAGAAATGTCGGGAAACACAGGGTTTAGAGAGAGGGAGGAACTGAAAGAAATCTGTATTAGTAGGGAAATGGTATTGGGGAAATTGATGGGATTGAAGGCCGATAAATCCCCAGGGCCTGATAATCTACATCCCAGAGCACTTAAGGAAATGACCCCAGAAATAGTGTATGCATTGGTGGTCATCATCCTAGATCCTATACACTCTGGTACAGTTCCTGCAGATTGGAGAGTAGCTAATGTAACCCCACTATTTAAAAAGAGAGGTACAGAGAAAACAGGGAATAAAAGGCCAGTCAGCCTGATGTCGCTAGTGGGGAAAATTCTAGAGCCCATTATAAAAGATTTAATAGCTGAGCACTTGGAAAACATTGGCAGAATCGGACAGTCAGCACGCATTTACGTCAAATCTATTGGAATTCTTCGAGGATGTCACTAGTGGAGTAGATGCGTTTTAGTTGGACTTTCAGAAGACTATCGACAAAGTCCCACAGAAGAGATTAGCATGTAAAGTTAAAGCGTATGAGATTGGGGATAGTGTGTTGAGATGGATAGAAAACTGGTTGGCAGACATGAAACAAAGAGGAGGAATACACGGGACATTTTCCGAATGGCAGGCAGTGACAAGTCGGGTACCTTAGGGATCGGTGCTGCGTCCCCAGCTATTAACAATAGATATTAATGATTTAAATTAGGGAACTAAATGTAATACCTCTAAATTTGCAGATGGCACAAAGCTGGGTGAGAGGGTGAGTTGTGAGGAGGATGCAGAGAATCTTCAGTGTGATTTGGACAGGCTGAGTGAGTGGGAAAATGCATGGCAGGTGAAGCATAATGTGGATAAATTAGGTTATCCATTTGGATGCAAAAACAGGAAGGCAGATTATTATCTGAATGGCTATAAATTGAGAGAGGAGAATGTACAACGAGACCTGGGTGTCGTTGTACACCAATCGCAGAAGGTAAGCATGCAGATGCAGCAGGCACAAAAGAAGGCAAATGGTACGTTGACCTTCATAGCAGAGGATTCCAGTACAGGAGCAGGATATCTTGCTGCAATTGTACAGGGCCTTGGTGAGACCACAACTAGAATATTATGGCCAGGTTTAGGCTCCTTATCTGAGGAAGGATGTTCTTGCTATAGAGGGGGTGCAGCGAACATTTATCAGACTGATTCCTGGGCTGGCGGGACAGACATATGAGGAGTGATTGAATCGGTTACGATTATATTCGCTGGGGTTCAGAAGAATGAGAGCAGAATCTCATAGAAGACTATAAAATTCTAATAGGGCCATTCAGTGTAGATGCAGGAAGGATGGTCCCGATGGCGGGGGAGTCCAGAACCAGAGGTCACAGTCTGTGGATACGGGGTAGACCATTTAGAATAGATGAGAAGAAATGTCTTCACCCAGAGAGTGGTGAGCGTGTGGAATTCGCTACCACCGAAAGTATTTGATGCAAAAATATCGCATGATTTCAAGAAGTAGTTAGTTATAGCTCTTGGAGCGAAAGGGGATCAAAGGGTATGGGCAGAAAGCGGGAGCAGGCTATTGAGTTGGATGATCAGTCACAATCATGATGAATGGCTGAGCAGGCTCGAAGGGCCTATGGCCTACGCCTGCTCCTACTTTCTATGTTTCTATGTTTTTATGTTTTCTAAACACGAAATATTTATTTTTTGCGAGCAAACACATTTGGGAATATGTCCAATAGATTTTTGTGTGTATGTATGTGTGTGTGTGTCTGTGAGAGAGAGAGAGAGAGAGCGAGAGAGAGGGGGGGGGGGGGGGGGTGCGGGGAAGGGGTGGGGAGAGAGAGATAGACAGTGACCAGCAAGAATACACAGAACCCGCACACATTCTCGAGTCCAGGTATCAGGGGCACAACAGAAGAGTTCAGGGAGACTGCTTGCAGGACCGCAGGCAGTGCTGATTGTCACAAACTGTGGCAATGATCATAGGCAGCTCATTGAAACTGGGCTTTTGGATAGATGCAGGAAGTGATGTGGGCCGATATGCTGGCTAAGACCACTCAAAATTCTCCCCCCTCCTCTCCACCGCCCCCTCCCCCCACCTTGATCCCGAAAGCTTCGACTGACAGGAGGCTCCAAATAAAGCGCAGGGTCCCAGAGCGGAAATAATGTGGCCAATATATCATCTGGAGTGTTGGCTTTTGGCTGTCACCCAACATTGTTATTTGATTGTTTCATTCATTTTTAATTTTCTCTCTGTTTGCCCATTCCAACATTGATTCGACTCTCTTCTATTCATCGATCTATAATTCTAATTGCTTCTCTGACAAGTTTTTTATCCCAATCAGTGTCAGCATGTACATTTATATCTGAAGCTATGTCAATCATCATGTAAAATCTAACAATTTGTTTTTCCTGCTCCTTTGTCTCCGGAACGAAGAGTCCTTAAATGGCAAAAACGTGTTCTATCTATTTTATCATATCAACCTGTCTCTTTATCTATCTATCTATCTATCTATCTATCTATCTATCTATCTATCTACCTTTCTATCTATCTATCTATCTATCTATCTATCTATCTATCTATCTATCTATCTATCTATCTATCTATCTATCTATCTATCTATCTATCTATCTATCTATCTATCTATCTATCCATCTATCTATCTATCCATTTATCTATCCATCTATCTATCCAGCTATCCATCTATCTATCTGTCTCTCTATCTTTCTATCTGTCTATCCATCTGTCTGTCTGTCTATCTTTTTATCTATCTATCTACCTATCTATCTATATATCTACCATCCATCTATCTATCTATCTATCTATCTATCTATCTATCTATCTATCTATCTATCTATCTATCTATCTATCTATCTGTCTATCTATCTGTCTATCTATCTATCTATCTATCTATCTATCTATCTATCTATCTATCTATCTATCTATCTATCCATCTATCTATCTATCGACATTCTCTCCGTGCTCTGTTTCACTGTATCTGGAATCCCCACTTTGTTCAAGTTTTTATAGAGCTCTCTCCGCGCTTTGTATCTCTGTGTGTCTGTAATCCCACCATGTTCAGGTTTTTGAACAGCCCTCTCCGTGATCTAACCCTGAACATTCACAGCTTCAAGTAACGGTGTCACCGGCAGCAGATGTTTGTAGAGGCGGGCACTAAGACACCAGGGAACTGGAATCTGGAGAATTAAAAAAGAACATTATTTGTTTGTTTAGCCATTGTTTACCTGGGAGAATTTGTCAATGACATGAAAGGTTCGTTTTTCTAAACTTGAAGCAAGCCTGTTCCAACCGTATTCGCCGTCATTGAAATGTGATTAAGTGCAGAGATGATAATTTTTCCAATCTGCACTGCGTGGTCAGAATGGGTGGTGCGAACGCACTCAGTGGGAACTTTCAAATGGCTGATGTATCTGTACTGCAACAAGAAAAATGTACAGCCTCATGAGGAAATACATGCGTTTTGGTAAAAATTAGATTGCACTTTGAAAGTGATAGCATCTCCACGATGGGCCGAATGTCATTCTACCTTTTCGCATTGTTCTCTGTTGTATATTGCATTTCTGCTTCTATTTTCCTTGGTGAGTGACACCCGGATGGAACAGTTTCCAAAAAATGATTGTACGGAATAATCAGCATCAGCATCACTGTGCACAGCATGATCGAAATGAAAGTGTTTGTGATTAATCAGCATTGATTGAAACTTCTCTCTTCCCCGTTCTAATGGCCGACCCCTTATGCTGAAACTTTGGCTCCCAGTTATAGACTTTCCAACCTGAGGAAACTCCCACCTAGAACCTTCCCTCTCAAGCTCCTTAAGGATATCATGTGTTCTCATGAGATCGCCCTCATTGCTGTAATTTCCAGGAAACACAGGCCCAGTCTACTCAATCCCTTCCCATAGGACATTCCCTTTACTTCAGGAATCAGTCTGATGAACATTTGTTCCAAAGGATGTACAACCTTCCCTAAGTAAGATACCAGACTTTACACAGCATTCCAAACTGAAGTCCTTCTCTCCATAAACATCGCCCACCACCCTTTGCTCGGATTATACTTTGAACAGCCCAGAGATCATCAAATCCTTCTCTCCCATTCGATGAATTATTTCTTGCTGGTTCTAAATGAACATTCTCTCAGTTTATATTTTTTTCCTTATGTCCCTGTTCTCCTTTATAAGATTAATGCATCATCCTCACTCTCTCACTGCACTTTGCGCTTTTAATTCACAGTAATCAGGGATACAGATAAATTACAGCAATCCCATCTCTCAAACATCGACATTCAATATAGAGAAGTGTCTGCAGTTCCAAACTTTCACATTTCGATCTGAGGATGGAAAAGGAGGAAATGATTGGGTATATGAAGACAATTGAAAGAAATGGCGGGTAAATGACCCGACTGTCCGATCATACCCTGTTCCTAAATTGAAGCCTGCAACGGAAAAGGTCCCTTAGAAATCGTTTTTTTTTTTTAGCTTCGATGTGATTGAAACGATGTTGATCACAATAATAAGCTGACTGTGAGCAATATCCAGCACAGTCTGCAACATGCGGGCTTCAGAGTCACTTATCGCCTGTGACAGTCACCACCATCCTGGATCCATCTACATAATTAGCACACCACTCTCGATCTCCCAGGTACAAGAACCATCGACAACTCAACCTGCCAGGAAATCATCATCGGGCAGTAGACACCTCACAATTATACAGCAGGTTTAAATGAATAATCAATATTCAATGTTTCAAAGTCTCTATCTGTTCAAACTGTTCTTTCTGAGACCCTGAGCTCTGAGTAAATGGTCCCAGGAATGAGATATTCGCTTCATATAAACCGGGAAAAATATCAAAGAAAGATTACTGAATGGTGAAAATTAAAATGAAATGTAACCAGATTGCAACGATATTAACATCAACCCGACAATTCACTATCCGGGCCCGGAGAATTAATATTTACAAAGTATTTGCCCTACTCTCTCCCACTGTGACTGCCCGTGTAACAAGTTAGTATAAAATACCCACGGGTACTAGGTGAGATGTGGGGACATTAAACAGCGGGGACTGCAGTTCCCGGTTCCAGCTGTTAGAACAGGATCACATCTGGTGTTAGGGGTTTGTAACTGGGATCAGTTATTCCTAATCCCCATTCAGAAATGAGAAAATAAATTACTGAGTTAGAGACGTATGCAATAAGGGTACAACTGTAATCATGGGTGACTTTAATCTACATATTGATTGGGCAACCAAACTAGCAATAATACTGTGGAGGACGATTCCTGGAGTCTGTACGTGATGGTTGTTTAGGCCAATACGTTGAGGAGCCAACTGGAGAGCAGGTTATCCGAGACTGGGTATTGTGCAATGAGAAAGGATTAATTAACAACCTTGTTGTGCAGGGTCCCTGGGGGAAGAGCTACAATAACATGATAGAATTGTTCATTAAGGTGGAGAGTGAAGGACTTGAATCCGAAACTAGTGTCCTGGATCTAAATAAAGGGAACTGCAAGGTTATGAGGGGAGAGTTGGCAATGATGGATTAGGGAACCTTACGAAAAGAGCTGACAATGGATCGGCAATGGTTAATATTTAAGGAACGTATACAACAATTATTCATTCCCGTCTGGCGCAAACATAGTATGGGAAAGATGGTTCAACCATGGATTACAAAAGAAATTTGGGATAGTATTAGATCCAACGAGTAGACATAAAAAATTTCCAGAAAAAGCTTCAATCCTGAGAGTTGGAAGCAGTTTAGAATTCAGCAAAACGGGAAAAAAAGACTGATCAAGAAGGGGAAAATGGAGTATGAGAGTAAACTTGCAGGGAACATAAAAACTGATTGTAAAAGCTTCCATAAATATGCGAAGAGAAAATGATTAGTAAACTAACACTCACAAGCGGGGGAAACTATAGTTGGGAACAAAGAAATGGCATAAAAATTAAAGAGATATTTTGGTTCTGCCTTCACAAAAGGCAACACAAGTAATTTCCCAGAAATGTTAGGGAACCAGTGAGAGCGAGGAATTGAAGGAAATTAGCATTAGTGAAAAAAATTGTGCTGGACAAATTAATGGGGTTAAAATCTGAAAAATCCCCAGGTCCTGATAATCCACATCCCAGATTTCTAAAGGAGGTGACGCTGGAAATATTGGATGCATAGGTGGTCACCTTCCAAAATTCTATAGACTCTGGAACAGTTCCTACATATTGGGGAGTGGCAAATGTAACCCCATTATTTTAAAAAAGGAGGGAGAGCAAAAACAGATAATACAGAGCAGTTAGCCTAACATCAGTTGTGGGGAAAATGCTAGAGTCTGTTATAAAAGACATGCTAACTGAACACTTGGAAAGCATCAATGGGATTAGACAAAGTCAGCATTGGTTTACGAAAGGGAAATCATGCTTAACTAATCTACTCGAGTTTTTTCAGGATATAACTAGTAGAATAGATAAGGGAGAACCACTAAATGTGGTGTATTTGGATTTCAAGAAGGCTTTAATAAGGTCCCACGTAAGAGTCTAGTGGACAAAAGTAAAGCACATGGGATTGGAGGTAATATACTGGCTTGTATTGAGAATTGGTTGACAGACCAGAAACAGGCAGTGGGAATAATGGGTCTTTTTTCCAGGTGGCAGGCCGTGACTAGTGGTGTACCGCAGAGATCAGTGCTTGAGCCCCAGTTATTCACAACATATATAGATAATTTGGATGAGGAAACCAAATGCAATATTTCCAAGTTTGCTGACGACACAAAACTGGACGGGGCTGTGAGATGTGAGGAGCATGCAAGAGGGATTCAGGGCAATTGAGACAAGTTGTCTGTGTGTGTCGGCAGTCACATGGCAAGTGCAGTATAACGTGGATAAATATAAAGTTACGCTTTGGTGTGAAAAACAGAAAGTCAGAGCATTATATAAATGGTGATAAATTGGGAAATATGGGTGTACGAAGGAGTTTGGGTGTCGTTGTACACCAGCCAATGAAACTAAACAGGCAGGTGCAGCAATTAGGAAGGCAAATGGTATGTTGGCCTTCATTTAAAGTGGATTTGATTTCAGAAGTATGGATGTTTTACTGTAGTTGCAAAGGGCCTTGGTGAAAACACACCAGGAGCATTGCGTGCGGATTTGGTCTCTCTACGCAAGAAAAGATATATTTGCCGTAGAGGGAGAGCAGCGAATGTTCACGAGGCTGATACTGGGCATAGCAGGACTGTCGTATGAGGAGAGATTGGTTCAACTGGGCCTGCATTCACTAGAGTTTAGAAGAATGAGAGGGGATCTGATTGAAACACATATAATTCTAACAGCGCTAGACAGACTAGATGCAGGAAGGATGTTTCCCCTGGTTGGGGAGTCCAGAACCAGGGGCCACCGTTTCAGAATACGTGGAAGGCCATTTAGGACCGAAATGAGGAAAATTCCTTCACTCAGAGGGTGGTCAACCTGTAGAATTCTCGACCAAAGAAGGCTATGGAGTCACTGAGTATATTCAAGAAAAAATCGACACATTTTTGGATATTAGTGGCATCAAGTGGTATGGACAGAAAGCGGGAATATGGTGTTTAGATCGAGGATCAACCATGATAATATTGAATGGCGGAACAAGATCGAAGGACCGAACGGCCTACTCCAGCTCCTATTTCTATGTTTCTATGTTCCTCTGTTTCACCAACACCAACCCCGGGGAAGCCTTCACCATCTACCTGGTAGTTTTAAAACTGAAGATGTTAACGGCAATAATCCAATCGCACTATAAACTAGACTGGGGGGTGGGGGGGGGGGGGGGGGGGCGCAGACGGTGTGAGGCGGAACTGTGGGCGTTTAACGGCAGATTAACTCCTCTTTTTTACCTGTTTTTATGATAATCTGCAGTGAGAATTTTTCTATCCCGGGAAGCCGAGGCCAGTCGCTGTGTAACGTAGTACTGAGCTTTACAGTAATAGGTGGTAGTGCCTTCAACTCTCACATGCCAAATTTCCAACGAAAATGTCTTTTCTGTTTTATTCATTATTCATTCAATGTCCCCCTGCTGGAGATCCTCTCCCGCTCTGCCCCGGTCTGGGTTTGTCTGATGAAAAGCCCCGTTTGGAAAATATCCCAATAACCAGCATGGAAAACACAGGTGATGGTGAGAGACTGACACTACTTCCTGGTCACCGCTGCTGGGGTTTGTGCCACTGGCTGACTGAAATCTCCTGGAAATTAAACAGAGATAGTTTCATGGACCATCAGAGCCGAATCACAGAACCGAGTTAAACCCCCTGTCTGTAATTGGGATGGACCCGAGCAGCTTTATATGAAATCCACATAATGTCGGTTTGTGTGATCGGTACTCACGGGGTAAACAGACACACGGAGTGAAAACAAAGTGGATTCCCATCGTTCTGCTGCCTGGAGCTGGGGGTTTATATGACTGGGAGTTCTAGACTGCAGCCCTGGACTGCACTGGGAGGCCGGACCTCAGAGCTGGACTGAAAGATTTTAGGCACGAAAATTAGGCCACGCCTGCCGTTTAAATAAATCAAGGGTTCAAAGGGGCGGAGCTGTTGCACTCAGTCTGTTGCTGCTTCGGAACTCACGACACTCGAATCCGGCCTCGTAACCCCACTGGGTGTCGCGTGACACGCAGTTTGGGATGCCCTGCTTAATGTGGGCTAATGCTGATTTGCAGAGGGCAGTGTCCGCGAGATCAGTGGTGGGCCGCACGGATACACGGTCTCTGGTTGTGTGTTGTGTGAATAACTCTCAGGCTGAATGAGGGAAGCTTACAGCTATCTCTTGCTTCATTGGAGCTGGATGTTAAATCCCCTTCCACATTTCTCTGTTGAACAGGGCGGTGTGAGATGGGCGTGGTTCTGTCAGTAGGTGCTGCTGCCCTCCTTCCCCCTGTAGTAAGGAGCTGGGTGGTGGTTCCATGTGTATTTACTGTGTGGTCTTATTTCCACTCATTGCAATACTGCAGGGAATTCATTAACACCCTGAAGGGGTTGACGGGATCTGGGTTAAATGCCTGACCTCAGTCCAGCAGCTGATGATCAGCTTGCAATATGATACAGCCCATTGACAACATCCAGGAAGATATATACAACATACGCGAAAAACAACACCCCTCTCTCATTTAAACAAACGCTTCCCTTCTCTGTTTTGCATTTAAAATGATGATTCAATTCAGTGAGGATTGATTTCCAGTTCTGTAATATTCAGACTTATCATTAACAGTGACAGAGTCTGCGAGTAAAGAATCCAGGACATGACAGAGTTCATGGGAAAGGGACTGTGCAATATTACAGGCAGACCTAGACATGTCAATAACGGAAAAAACGGGGAATTCCCGATAGCGTCTGGCCGCACAAAAAAGGCTGACTGTACGGCACACAAGCAAGGCAGACGGGAAGTCACACAGAACTAGTCGATATTCGATATTCTTATTGACATTCCAGCAAACAGGGCGTCCGCAATGTCCAAATATTCACCCAAATACGTGACTCTCATCATAGTGCCCGTTGTTTACCATTTTGTGCTAATATCCACCAGGTTCGTTATAAATTGGTTACTGTTTTATCTCTGGGCAAAACAACTGCTTATCTCACATTTTAAATACCCGTTTTTCTGCCGACCGATTTACAGATCAGCATGGAACTTACCAGAGAAGTCACAGCTTTAGGCGCCATTTGCGCAGAAACTAAATCGTGAGATTAAACTTGCAATGAAGTTTGAGCCTCTGTTCGTGTTTCAACAGGTCCGGATTATAATTGTACTAATCCTGCCCTTGATTGTGGCACGAGGCTCTGCCTCTGTTAGTGTTTTGCCAGGTCTTGATTATTATTTTCTGCCATTTGTCCTTGATAGATAGACATCGGTGTGACTCTGATAATATTTGGCTAGACCCTGTTTATTATTTCATTAGTCCCTGTCTCCTCGATTACCACATTACTTTCTGCCTGTGCTTATGTTTCTACAGACCCTCACCATTATTTAATTAGTCTCTGGCTCCTTGATTATTACAGTAGGCTCTGTCTCATTTACTGTTTCACCAGGCCCTGATTATGATTGTTCTAGTCCACGACTTCTTGATTAATAAAATGGCCATCTATCCAAGTAATCATTGCACAAGATTCTACCTCTGGCTGTATAACAATTGACCCTGTCTCAATTGTTATTGCACTCGATCTTGTCTCTGTTTATATGACAGGAGTCCCTTTCTATGTCTATGTCGATATCTATGCGGTTGTTTCCATTACGCTAGACCTTTTTTAAGTTAGTACTACTCCTCTAGACAATGTCATTGTTGATCTTTCTTACAGTTTATATTACAACATATCATATCCCTGTTTATACTACACTCAATCCTGCGTCTGCCAACATTAAGCTAGACCATGTCCTTATTTAGATTGCAGCGGTTATTAAGTTATTACTGCATTGGGTGACGCATATATATCACATTGACCCTGTCTCATTTACTGCTGCATTCTTCTAAGCCATGTCCAGTAATGACTTGCCGAGATCACACAATTCATACTATTATATTAGACCCCCTCTCGGTTGTCATTGCAGGAGGTCTTGTCTATATTCCTTTAAGACATCAAGTGTAATATTCCAAAACAAAAATAGCTGGAAAAACTCAGCAGGTCTGACAGCTTCTGCGGAGAGGAACACAGTTAACGTTTCGAGTCCGTATGACCCTTCATCAGAACTAAAGAAATATAGAAATGTGGTGAAATATAAGCTGGTTGAAGGGGGTGGGTCAGGTACAGCTGGGTAGAGGCCAGTGATAGGAGGAGGAAAAGAAGAGATTGCCAAAGATGTCATAGACAAAAGGACAAAGGGGTGATGACGGTGGTGATATTATCTAAGGGATGTGCTAATGGGGACAATAAGGGTAGAAAGCAGGACAAGTTAGTGGCAGATGGCCCTAGTGGGGTGGGGTGGGGGGAAGGGATCGAAATGAGCTATAAGATGGAGATAAAACTATAGATCGAAATAAATTTAAAAATAGGTGGGAAAAGAAAAATATATTTAAAAAATTATAAATTAATGGAAAAAGGCGTTCGGAAAGTGAGTGGGGATGGAGGACAGAGTTCATGATCTGAAATTTTTCAGCTCAATATTAAGTCCGGAATGCTGTAGATTGCCTAGTCGGAAGATGAAGTGCTGCTCCTCCAGTTTGCGTTGAGCTTCACTGGAACATTGCAGCAGGCCAAGGACGGACATGTGGTCTTGAGAGCAGGGTGGAGTGTAGAAAGTATAACGTTTCATTCGGGGCATGCCTGAGTTTACATTGCACTAGGCTCTTTCTTAATTGTTACCGAAACGAAATCATGTCTCTTTTTTATATTGCATTACACCTGCCACTGTTCACCTTCCAATCGGCTCTATCTCAGTTATTATCGCACTGGAACATGCATCTTTCTACTTTACATTAACCGTATCTGCATTGCCTGTGCACTTGATTCTATATTTCGAATCTATTTTTCAGCTATTAATTCACCTGACAATGCTTCTGTTTATATTGCAGCAAACCATTTGTCAACTGCATATCTATCAGAACTCTGTAGTTGGAGCCTCTTCTTATATTTGTGGTTTATCAAGAGAAACGAACAGTTCTGCAGTTTTCATATGGCCCAGAAGTTCTGTGTGATGGTCTCCATTTCAGAGGTCATCCCTTGTTAGCTAACTGTGGTTTCAAATAGCTCAGCTGTAAACCTATTAAAATAATTGGGTAACATTAAAGCATTAAACACTAAACCATTTATTAATAAACAAAAACATGGACTAATCTGACAACTAAAAACACGAAATAATTGGCCACGTGGTAGAGATGGCAAGAGGAGGTTTTCTGTTGGAGATAGGACTTCAGCTCAGTATCTACCATCAGGGGCTCTGCTTTGTGGTGGCATAAAGGCATCGTTTTTGGAGAGGGGGAAACCACAGAATCTGTAGCCAGCAGCTCGCCTTTACGTGTAATGGGATCATCCACCTTCCCAATGCTACAAATGCAAGAAACAGGGAGTTAATCTGTTTGTTCACAGAACCGGGAGACTCTCACTTAGAATAAAGGAGGAATGCTTTCAAAGTGATGCAGTGCTAAATTCTAAAGCTCCCTGAATTTTTTTTAGTCTGCGAAAGAGGACGCATGGACCAGCAAATGGCCTCTTCTTTGCCACTTGCTATCCCATTCTCGCTATTATTGGTGCCCCAGGTAAGTAATTGATCACAATTAAGTTATTTATTTTCTTGTAAGTGTCCATAAATTTTACACCTTCCCTTTCAGGATCGGGCTGACTTTTTGACTGAGTGTAAGAGAATCGAACCAGGTGGCCATACATACATATATATATATATATATATATATATATAGGTGCATTATATGATATTATACAGTGTTATGGTAAATTAATGTCAATTACTTGCAGTTCCATGCTCAATCATTACAAGCTTTTATTCAAAATAGTTTGCCGCACATTTATACAGATAGTTTATTTGATCACTGAAATATGTATTGAAAGTTATGACATTGCCTGAACAATAATTTGTTATATTATTGAACATTAGATTATATTCTAATATAGTGAAATGCAACCTAGTGTTTTACTGTTGTGTGGAATTAAAACGTATCATGGTGTGGTCAAATTCATTTTCGTGTCCTGCTCTTATTAGAGTGTCAGAAAATAAATAAAACAATGCAATCATGATGTTATATCAATCGTAATGTAAAAATACATTTAGTTTTTACATGAGTGTGCAGCGTGACTTCTGGAAGGGTGTCACAATTACGACATAGCGAGTTCCTGCTGGCAGTCCCCATTGTTAATGTGTTACGGAATTGATTATGGGAAAGTTTAAGAGAAATACGTCGTGATTGAAGATTTTTATTCTATTATATGTTTGGCTTGTGCTGGTAGGTTTCCTACAATTTGGATAATTACATTTCTTAAACATTAGCTTGATGTGGCTGCCCCTGTCAAGGCCAAAATGCATTGTCCATCTCTAGTTTGCACTTGGGAAGGTGGAGTTGCGCTTGGTTCTTCAGCCATTGCAGTACTTATGGTCGGGATGCTTCACAAGAACTTGAACAAATTTGAACGACGTATTTGACCCAAAGTTTGATCAAAGAGTTAGGTTATGAGGAACATCCTAGAGAAGGAAGGAGAGACAGAAAAGTTGAGAGCAGGAATTTCAGAGATGAGGGCCTCAGCGACTAAAAGCATTACCGAGGCTAAAGAATGATAATTTCAGGGATACACACAAGATTAGAGGTACGCCGAGGCCTCAGATAGTTGCAGAATGTTACAGCGCAGGACGTGGCTATATTATGGGGGGGGGGGGAGTTTAAAACTCGAAGGCCGAGGTTATTGAAACCCAGACGATGCCGAATGGGGCCCAATGTAGATCAGCGAGCATAGGGTTAATGGACGGACGGGATTTGGTATGAATGTGGGTATCGGCAGCTGTCTCAAATGAACTTAAATTGGATAACTAGCCCTGGGCTGACTAAGTGACGAGAGAGCTGAGATTGTGATGGGAACGGATTGCAATGCCTTCTGGATTGACACACATCTAATCCAGAATTGGATGTTTTACAATTACCAATGGCTTTTGAAGATTTGTGGTCTAGAGATGGCAAAGGAACGGATTAGGAGGGGATCAGTAACTGATTGGATAAGGCAGTAAATGGTGTTTGCAGTTCACTCGGTAACATCTCACTCTTTTTATCCCTCACGTTCATCTATCACCTAACATAGTGGTGATCATAATCCTATCCCGAAGACAGTGTGGACTCTCCCGGTGCATCACCTACTACCTGGTGGCAATAGCAGTAAGCGATCTCCTGGTCATTATCACTGCCACCATCCTCAACCGGATCGGCCGGATCTACTTTCGTGACAGTGTCCTGTCGACCACCCCAGCAAGCGCAGTCAGGATCATGCTGGTCTTTGCCATGCAAGATGGCTCAGTCTGGCTGACGGTTGCCTTCACCATCGCCCGTTTCGTGGCCATCTGCTGTCAGGGCCTAAAGACCAGATACTGCACTGAGAAAACTGTGGTGCTGGTTATAGGAGTGGTCAGTACCCTGAGGTGCGTCAAGAACGTCCCTTTGTACTTCGTCTGCCAGCCCTTGTACATCCTGGACGGGGTGCCCTGGTTCTGTGACCGCAAATCCACCTATTTCACTTTCCCCGCCTGGCAGACCTATGACTGGCTGGACCGCATCTTAACCCCATTTCTCCCTTTCTTCCTCAGCCTGCTGCTCAATGTCCTGACCGTAAGACACATCTTAGCGGCCAGCAGAGCCCGCAAGAGGCTCCGGGGCGCCGAGAGTCACAGAGACCCCGAGATGGTCAGTCATAAGTGATCCATTATCCTGCTCTTTGCGATTGCACTCAGCTTCCTCCTCCCGTGGGCCACCTATGTTGGACATTTCCTCTACATGTGGATTACAAGTAAGGGCTGCTTCAACAGCATGAACTTCAATGACCCTCAGTATATCCTCCAGGAGACAGCCAACATGCTGCAGTTAGTCAGTTCCTGCAACAACGTCTTCATCTATGCGGTGGCCCAGAAGAAGTTCCGAGAGGAGCTGAGGAAGGTTTTGATGTGGCCGGTCACCACGTTCACTGGCTGGTTTAAACGGTAAACAAACGTTAAAACTTCCTCGCTTTATTTCACTTCCATCAGAGTAGTTCAATGTGTAGCACGCTCTCTCTCTCCAGAATCAGAAAGTGCTGGGTTCTCGCTCCCGGATCTGTCAGATTTCAGGCCCATACTGCAGTGCCGATAGTCCCACTGTGTCCCTGAAGGAATACTGAGCTAAGACAATTGTTGCGTTTCTGGATGAGATGTTAAACCACTGTGAGTATCTGCTCTCTTAGATCGATGTAATGACCCACAGTCGGAATTTCAGAAATGAGCAGGAGGAGCTTTCCCCAGCTTCTTACAATAACTGCCCCTCATTTAAACCAGTTGAAACCAACTATCTGAGTACTTTTCAATTACATTTGTGAAATATTGCTCTGCACATTTGCTGAAGTATTTCCTTCATTACAATGGGAAAACACTTAATTGGCAGTAAAGCACTTTGGGAAAATCCTGTAGTCGTTCAAGGCTCTCTCTTCTTTCTTTTTTTCTTTCTTTATCTCATTCTTTCGTTCCCCTGCTTCACTGCGACTCTCTCCCCATCAACATTAATCTTTCCGCTTAAACAAATGTATTTGATGAAATGGGATTTTTCCCCATATTATATTCCATTTGCCAGATCTTTGCCCACTCACTTAACCTCCATAAGCCTCCATAAGTCTTCTTTGCCACTTACGTTCTTACCGACATCTGAGTCATCAGCAAATTTGGCAACCATCCCTTCAATCGCTTCATCCAAGTCATTCATATAAATTATAAACTGTTGAGGTCCCAGCAATGATCCCTGTGGCACACCATTCGTTACGTGCTGCCGACATGAAAAAGATCCATTTATGTTTACTCTTTGCTTCCTGTTAGACAGACAATCTTCTATCCATGCCAAAATGTTATCCGCTACACCATGAGCTTTCATTTTCTGCGATAACCTTTGATGCGGCACTTTTTCAAATATCTTCTGGAAATCTAAGTACAGCACATCCACCGGTCCCTCTTGATCCACAGCCCACGTCACTTCCTCAAATAATTCCAATAAATTGGCTAAACACGATTTCCTTTTCACAAAACCATGTTGAATCTGCCTGATGAACTTGTTTATCCAAGAGCTCTGCTATAACTTCTTTAATAATAGTTTCTGACATTTTCCCGACGACAAATGTTAAGCTATTGGCCTGTGGTACCTCGCTTTCTGTCTCCCTCCCTTTTTGAATAATGGAGTTACATTTGCTATCTTGCAATTGAGTGGGACTTTCCCAGAATTTTGCGAGTTTGGAAAACTTCAACCAATGCATCAATTATCTCACTAGGCACTTCTTTTAATACCCCAGGATGAAGTCCATCAGGATCCGGGCTCCTGTCAGCGCACAGCTCCAAGAATTTACTCAGTACCACTTCTCTTGTGACTGTAATGTTCTTGACTACCTTCGCCACTTCCACTTCCTGGTTTATAGGTGCTTCTGCGATGTTACTTTTATCTTCTGTAGTGAAAACTAATGCAAAACACTAGTTTAATTCATCTGCCTTCTCCGTGATTTCCTTTATCAATTCTCCAGATTCACTTTCTATGGGACCAACGCTCACTTTGTTAACTCTTCTCTCTTTTAAATATTTATAAAACATGTTTTATACACTTTTTATAATAATTTTAAACACTGCTTTTATATTTCTGGCTCGCTTTCCCTCATACTCTAATTTTCTCCTCCTTAGTAATATTTTAGTCATTCCTTGCTGTTTCTTGCATTTTGTCCAATCTTCTGGTCTCCCACCTATCTTGGCACAATTCTATGTTTTTTTTCTTTGAGTTTGATGCTATATTTAACCTTTCTAGTTAACCATGGATGGTGTGTCCGTCTCCTGGGATTTTTCCTACTCGTTTGAATGTATCTATTCTGTGCATTCTGAAATGCCCACTTAAATATTAGCCATTGCATCTCTATTGACCTATCGCTTAACCTAATTTGCCAATTCACTTTAGCTAGCTCAGCTTTCACGACTTCGTAATTGACCTTATTTTAAGTTTAAAACTTCATCTCAGGTCCACTCCTCTCTCCCTCAACCCGCTTGTACAATTCAATTATATTTTGGTGGCTGCTACCTAGGGGTATCTTCACTATGAAGTCATTAATTACTCCCATTTTATTACTCATTACCAGTCCTAGTATAGCCTTCTATCGGATTGGCTCCAGAACATGCTCCTTTAAGAAATAATCCGAAAACATTCAATGTGCTCCTCAGCGAGCCAATCTTTGCCCATTTGACTTTTCCCATCTATATGTAAATTAAAACCTCCCATGATTATCGGCGTGCCTTTCTGTCAATCTCCAAATATTTATGTCATTATGGTCAACTCTACCAATTGGTTACTGTTAGGGGTCCTGTGCACAACTCCCAGAACTTCCTTAGTGCCTTCACCATTTCTCATCTATACCCAAACCGTTTCCACACCCTGGATTCCTGAACTTAAGTCCTCATTATTTATTGTGCTAATACCATCATTAATTAACAGAGTGAGCACTCCACCTTTTCCACGCTTCCCGTCCTTCCTAAAAACCATGTACCCTTCAATATTCAGGTCCCAATCTATGTCTTCCTGCAGCCATGTCTCTATGATGGGTATTAAATCGTAATTATTTATGTCTATGTGCGCTCTCAGTTCATTTGTTTTATTTCGAATGCTACATGCATTCAGATACAGAGCTTTTTTGTTTTATCCTTTTATTCTTCCTATAGCCTCTCGCTTCATCTGCTGATTTACTGTGAGATTTGTAGTGTCTATCCCTTCCTATTTTTCATTTCCCATAATAATACCTTTCTCCTTTGTCCTGTCTCTGCTCCTTGACTTATCACCTTTTCCCAAATTTGATCCCTTGCTCCCACTATTTAAGTGAAACCACTTTATACTTCCCTTGTTATGCGGCTCACAAGAGCACTGGACCCAGTAGTGTAGATCATTCCAATGGTGCAGATACCACTTTCCCCAGTACTGATGACAGTGCCCCATGAACCGAAACCCACTTATCCCACATCAGTCTGTGAACCGCGCACTCATCTCCCACATATGATTTGTCCTATGCCAATTTGCACGTGACTTAGGTAATAATCCAGAGTTTATGATCTTTGAGGTTCTGCTTCTTAAATTGGTGTCTACGTCCTCATGCTGACCATGCAGAAACTCCTTCTTTGTCCAGCCTATGTCGTTGATACCTACATGGACCACGACGACTGGGCCATCCCCCTCCCGCTGCAAGTCCATCTCCAGGCCTGAGTATATGTCCCGCACCCTCGCACTGGGCAGGCAACAGAGCCACCTGGATTCACGTACGTTTCTGCAAAAAACGGTGTCAACTCCTCTTACTATACTATCCCATACTACCACTACATTCCTCCCACTTGAATGGCTTCCTGTACCATGGTGCCATGGCCAGTTAGCTCATCTACCCTTCAGCCCCCACTCTCATCCAAACAAGCTGAAAAATCCTCAAACCTGTTGGACAATTGAAAGGGACGAGGCTCCTGCACTCCTGCCTTATAAGCCTCCTTACTTCCTCACTCACAGTCACACTGTCCTGCCTCTGACCACTGACCAAATCAGATGAGCCTGTCCTAAAAGGTGTGTCTGCCTCCTGGTACAAAGAATCCCTCGCTGATGTGCGAGCTCACAAGCTCGAAGCTGATGCTATTCAAATTTCAAATACTTATTGCAGACGTGTTTGCCCTGGATCATACTGGCATCAAGGAGCTCCCACATGCTGCAGCTGTGCCACATCTCCTTTCCTGGCATCCTTAATGTGTTCTAATTAACTATTAAATTATTTCACACAATTACATAATTTGTTTTTCTTTTTATATATTTGATCAACCTTACCACCAGTTGCTAGACTATTTTGAAATTTAGGAAATTTAGAAACCTTAGTCACTTGCCACATACTCACCAAAAAACTAGCTTCTTCTCCTGTGGTAGAGTACAACCACCTTCTGAAGGCAGAGATTGGTCGAAAGCAGAAAGTAAAAGAGCAAAGCTTTCCCTTCTTCCCCTAACTCCCTCAATTACCCAACTCCCAGCACCCTATTCTACATTGCAATTCTTGCAGTACAGCACCTACAACAGTTGAATTCTCACTTAAACCAAATACTCACATAAACTCACTCAGCCTCTGTCTCACTCAGGCCGAAATCTCCACTCATTGATTTCTGAAGTTACTATGGCGGCATTTTGTTAAGAACAAGCAAGTGTAAGTAACTGGGTTGTTCTTTCAGAGGCCCAGAGGCCCATTCAAGTGGGAGGAATGTAGTGGTAGTATGGGATAGTATAGTCAGAGGAGTTGACACCGTTTTTTGCAGAAACGTACATGAATCCAGGTGGCTCTGTTGCCTGCCCAGTGCTAGGGTACATGAGACATTTTGTTAAGAACAAGTAACTGTAAGTAGCTGAGTTGTTTTCTCAGAGGCCCAGAATACATGCTGCGTCCATTAGGTCTGCACCTTTGCTTTATGGTTATAAACAGTGCTATTCGCAACTACAGGCCACACGACCAGTTTTTCTCGGTGGATAAAGAGCTTTTTGAGAAATGGTGCAACAAATGTATGCAGCGGGCGATTCTTTATTGCTTCCTTATCACTGAAAACCACCCATTTCCTCATCGTTGCTTGGGATGAAGGTCTTATCTTATTTAGAAGTCTTGAATAGTTTGGGTCAATGTCCAGTTGATTTTAGAAGATTGATAAGTAATTTAGACATGCATGATCCTGAGGTGGAGGGGGATGGGGCGGCAGTTGCGTCTTGACAGGATAGATACAGGGGGGGATATTTCCACTTGTGGGAGTGACCAGAATTAGGTAACAGAGTTTAAGAATAACAGTGCTACATTTAAGACGGAAATGAAGAGATTTGTTTTTCTCTCAGTTGTTCCTTCGTTTGTAGAATTCTTTTCCCCAGGAAGCAGTGGAGGCTGGTCAATAAATTTATTCAAGGGTGAATTATGTTGCGCTAATACTAGCTAGATTTTTTTGTAGACAAGGGACTCAAGGGGCAGACGGAAAAGTGAAGTTGAGACCACAAGCAGATCAGCCATGAACGTATCGAATGGTGCATCAGGCTCTAAGGGCTGAATGGCCTACTTCTGCTCCATGGTCTCATGGTCGTATTTTTATATGTTTCACGAGAGAATGTGGATGGTTGTGAGAGGTTTGAAACACAGAATGACAATGTCGTGATCTGGTGTATTATAAACAGCGACATGGGATGGCCGTGTGTGACAGGAACTAAACAATTGTCTGGTAAAACATGAACCGCGCCAAAATATGTTCTGACATGATCGCCGAACATGATCAAATCTCATGAAATGTGATGCGATTTAATGTAATATGGACAAGATCCAATAAATTAATAACAGAGACAGGGTCTAATCTAACATAAACGTGGACATTTTCCCCTTCAGAGAGAACTGAGACAGGGACTTGTATTACGTAACAGGTCCAAACTCAAATACAATAATAATTGAAAACGGATTTTGTGTGACGTCAACAAAATCATTGCCTTGTTCAGTATGAAAAATGTAAAGATCTAGTGTGGCATTGCTAGGAACATGCATTTGCATATATTCAGAATGATGTGTTATGTGCTTTGCATGCACATGTGCTCCACAAACGAAATACGCAAACATGCACAGTACAGCATAGTACATGGTTTACATACATACACACACGCACATGTAATTGGTAGGGCATAACACCACCCTGAATTAGTAAACTTTCACATTACACTTTTTGCCCTTAAATGTGCAACGTACGGTGCTGACAATTAGTACCACCCTTCAATCCTGCTTCCCCCTCGGAGTTACAAGGTTCATCCGAACTTTTCAACGAAATATTACGTCCTCAGGGTCTCAGGAAGCTTTAAGTCTGAACTTGTTTTCAAGCATAGTCGATATTGTAATGCAGGAAATATTAGTTCCACAGAGGGAAGCGGCAATGTGAAATTATTTGCCAGAAAGATTTGTCAATCTGAGTTTAATGGGAATAAAGGAATGGCGGGATTCAGGCACTTCTGCAAAATTTCAATTTGTGGCCAATAATAACAATGTCATTAAGTTACAAAATTATCAGCATATCCCAGTATCTCTTTATGAAACATTGACGAACCAATTTGGATGAAAGAAAAATGCCCCTCCTTTTCTTCGGGCTATCAGGTAGCATTGGACCATGAAATACAATGATTCCCAGAGCTCATGTTTAATATTCCTTTGCCACAACACCTACATATTATGTACAAGCACTTGCGCTCAATGTACCATTGCATGGAGTGAAGGGTCACGGAACATAGATATTTCCTGTAATCCCCATCTGTGAGCCGTGACACCGGTAAACTTATTCTGCAAGCTTTCGCCAAAGCTGAAGTGCTGGAGCGCCATCCAGTGGAACTTTGTATAAACGCAAAGCCTCTTAATTTCTACCCGAATATTGCTGCATGATTTTGCTGAATTATTATTACGTCAGATTATTATGTGTTGCTACTTTGATTTTATTTTTACTTTAACTGCTCTCTTTAGTGTTTTCCATTTGTTACAGTTGCTTTTTTGCATCAACTGTGAGATTATTTCCGTTCTCGAGTGTGCTCAATACATTACTGCATGTTCATGGGCTTCACGTTAATAATTCCACCATTGATGAGGTTGGATGGAAATTTCGTAAAAATGGAATCTTCCCACTCCCCTAATAATTAAAGGCGGCACAGATCCAAATTGGATAGGTCCATGAATCAAGGGTGATGATTATTTCGCCATTTATTTGTTTGTGTGTGTGTGTACGTTAGCGTGTGTGCATCTGAGTGTGTGTCTGTTTGTTTGTGTGCATCTGAGTGTGTGTGTGTGTGTGTGGGTGGGTGTGTGCGGGTGTGTGTGTATGAATGCTACTCACCAGCCAAGCGTGTCAATCAGGGGCATCACAGTTTACTAAGCGAGAAATGCTTCCTCTACACTACCCTGTCAAACACTGTCAGGACAGGTACGGCACATTTATGACACAAAATAAATCTCCTTCTACACTTCCACTCCTAACCAGAGTCAATGCAGCACGGGTTGCATACGGAATGAAAGCTCCAAACAATTCCAGGCATATAGAACAGGGATGATCTGCAGGGTGAATCTCCATCCACATTGTATCATTAAAGGCTCCTCGTATAGCTACAGCAGAATGAATGCAGAGAAATTCTGGTTCGATGAGCGCCGACTTTGCTAGAAATTGTGAAAGGAATGAACTTGTAACTTCTAAGTAAACATAATTAATATTTTTTTCTATCAGATTACAGAGATGGTGTAATTTACACATCTAAATTAGATTTCTAAAGATTTAAACGTGTGTGTCTCTCATTTATGAGCCCTGTGACTTGTTGCCTCCTCAGTCCCCATGCCTAGTAAGTTCTCACATAGACTCCTGATCTCTTAGTTTCACGGTGTCGCAATGCATTGTAACAGACCGCAGGCCTAACGGCTGAAGTATGTTAACAGTGAGAGTGGTGGTGCCTTTCTCGTGGTCCACAGAAACTTTGAAGCTTCCCTCAACTCTTCTATCTATACATGTGAAGACAGGATACTCGAGAACTTGATTGGAGATCTGCCAATGCCAGAATACGAGTTCTGGTCCGGAAGTTCTCCGATATATCGATATCTGAAATGTCTCTGAGTGAAAAGGAGCAGCTGCCACAATAATAATAAAATTATCTTAATGATATATGGGAGCAGAATTAAATAAAGTGCTTCCAAATATCAGCTATATAAACTGATCTATCTATCGATTCATCTATCAGTCTATCCGCCCGCCTTTCTGTCTGTATGACTTCTTGTTTATCTGTTTATTCTCTCCTCTCTGTCTAGATATCTGAGAGCCAGAGTTAGTTTTCCATCCATCTCTGTTTTCTATAGAATTTTACTGAATATGTTTCTCTACCCTGTATCTGTAATGGCAGCTATAGGATGTTGTAACTTTCTCCAGACGGAAGTTTAAACATGGGAAAGTAACATTTCTGAATATCACCAGCATTTCCAACGGTCCTGTGTTAGGGAAAGGCTAATGGTGCAACGGACACGGCAGTGAACAAGACATTGTACGGCCAAATCCGCCGTTGTCTCAATTCGTCCCTATCGCACAGTGCTAAACTCTGACGCCCTGGGCCGCTGTCCCATCTGTAGACTATTGGAATTATTCACTCTGTCAAAGGGCAGTGTGCAGCGTCTTTAGTCGCATTCCCCTGGTAAATGGAGGCGGTAAATGTCGGAGTCCCTGTCAGTGTTTATACCAGGCTACGGAATTGCCAAAAACAACCGAGCGCCGACAGTCCGCTTCAACCTGTTCCCCTTCGCAAGACACGACCTGCTCAGGGTGGGAGCTCTGACCCTCGCACTGAAAGGATGTGAACAAAAGAAAAATCACTCACAAAACATATGGTATTATAACATTAGAAAAAAAAGCGTCTGATTAGATAAATAAACTGATATAATATCAATAGCAACAGGGCTCCAATTGGAAACAGGTCTTTGCGGGGGTTTGTGTTCATGAAGATGAGGATGGACAAAAAGCAAATCAATCAGGGTCTGATTTTCAGGCTGAGACTTGCTGCCGACCCCAGGACTTTCAACGGTGGGAAGGAAGAGGGGAGAGGTTTATATTCTCCTCGTGCAGTTGGAGACGGATGGGCGACATTCTCACCGGTTGGTCTGTTATAGGATGTTGTTACCTGACGTAATTCACGGTGCCACTGAGCGATTAGTGGCTTCTCAAACCAAACCACTTGAACTGTCACTGATCACGAATTTCTTTGCTTCTGGTGTATCAACGGGTTAAATTGTTTCATCAGGCTTGTTCTCTGTTGACTTTATAACTATGAAGAACCATTCACCATCTTAGTATCGGAGTGTTTTACAGCACAAAGAGAGGCAATTAGGCCTACTATGTGCTAACTCTCTTAAAGAGTTATCCATTTATTCTTAATTACCTGTCTGGGGACTGCATATTTGTCTTTTTAAATTTCCTTTGACTATTCAAATATTTATCCACTTGTCTTTCAAAATTACTGATAGATGCTGTCTCCATCAAGGTTTTTCATGGGCCATCATATCTTCTAACAGTGCCCTGCTCAAAATACATAAATATTCTACCCTTTCCCTCTCCTTTACAATAACGATAAATGACGCCATCCAGTTACTCACTGAGCATCTAGTCGGATTCACTTCGTTTCTTATTAACCTTTTAAAACCTTCCTTGCTTGGGCACAGTCTGTCAGACTGCTTCTTAATATTCCCTCCCCTGGTGAAAAGTTGCTCATGTATTTGGATTAACGTCTCTCACACTGCTACCCCCCCACCCGCACAATCACACCCCCCCCCCCGACGCCCCCCAACATCCCCCTCACCACCACCCCCCCCTCACCCCCCCCCCCCCCCCCCTTCCCCCCTCCTTGCGCTACCCCTGCTTCACTTTCTCAGACTGGTCCCAACTCTGACTAAGACGTTAACAGAAAACGAAAGAAGAGCCCTAAAACTGGTCCCACGTGTACCAAAGGCAAAAATTGCTGGAAAATCTCTGGTCAGATAGCATCTGTGGAGAGGAAGTTAAGTGTTTGAACTGTGTTCTCAACAAATAACGTGCAGTTTTGCGCTTGTCTCTAAGTGCTATACAATCCACATGTCTGTTTATAATTTTGGATTATTTAGTTATTTTAGGCAATCAGCAGCTTTTTCCCCACTTTCAACACGAGTCCTGAATTCTTTCTCACCTTATCTCGTTTAAATTAATATTTACTTCTTTCTTCCTTCCCCCTACTTAACATTTCTTTTTCTATGAAACAAACAGACACGGAAATATTTAGTGGCACTTCGGACCATTTGCTCTTTTATTTTATTCATTGGATGTGGAGGTCGCTGGTTAGGCCAGCAGTTATTGCCCATCCCTAATTGCCCCTTGTTCAGAGGGCATTTAAGAGTCAACCACATTGCTGTGGGCCTTGAGTCACATGAAGGATCGCGTGCCCTAAATGAACCAGAGGGGTTTTTAATTCCTGACTAAAACCTGACTTTTATTGAATTCAAATTGCACCAACGGCCACTGCGGGATAAGAACCCGGGTCCCAAAGCATTATCCTGGGTTTCTGGATTACTAGTCCAGCAACTATAACGCTACCTCTCCCCATCATGGCCCATTTGAGCAGGGAATTCCGTAGAGAAGGGAACAACGCCTATGGAATGGTTAGCATTAACGTAATAAGGACACAAGTCAGATGAAGTTCTGAATGAAACGTAGAAAGCTGTAAACTCTTTTCAGTCAGGCAAATAAACTAAATTAACAAAATTGGGGACAGTTTTTTTAAAAAGCAGCCCCTTAAAGTGAAGCTGCAAAAAGAAAGACAAAATTTAAAGGAAATTTGCAAACATTAAGCCTAAATGTGATTAAGAGGTTCAATTAAACACCCCAGTCACTACAGTGCCCACCGAGTATGGAAAGCGTCAGCAGTGCCGGCAGGCACTGCGTGCTCCCTCTCCAGGGACGCCTGGCACAAATACAGTGAAGGAAAACAGGCAAACAGTCGGGTTGGACGACCCCCTCGATCGGCCTCTGCCTGGACTGTGAATGGCCAACTTGGCTAGGCACAGGAGCAGGTTCATGAGGAGGTCCTCCTCCCTCCCGTCCCCTCCCCAGCTGGAAGCCTATAGATCAGGATCGTGGGACAGATGTACAAATAAAGCAGAAGCAAAAGGTTTTCAAGTAACTAAAAATGGGGTGCATTGTACAACAGCTCAAATAGGCATCCACAGATTCCAAAAGGCCTCAAAAAGCAGAGGCATCTTGGGAGTCTGTGAACTGACACATCCTACGGTTGTGTGGGACTACTGCATATAACACCATCCACCCCAGGTCTCGATGGAAAATGGAAGGATATCCCTGTAGAGGGCCTCCCACTGGGGGCCTTCGCCACTGGCTGGTAACAGGCAGCGGGCGAGGGCAAGGAACTAAATGGTGTGCAGCAAAAGCCGATGCAGGAAGCCCCACCATGCCGTGCTAAAGGTCACGGGGGTCATTTTTGCAAGGAGAGTCAACTTGTGGGGCATGGGCTCCAGGAGGAGAGTTCGAGGCTTGGGGCCAATGTGGAATTTGGTCCGAATAGGGGTACGCTGAGACGGAGGAGAACAGCGCACCTGCGCCGCCTGAAGACCCAGGAAAATGTCATGGCAGAGCATGGCCGTGCAAAGTTTTTGGGTGGCATTGGCCACGAGCCGGACGTCCACCAATGCACGCTGTATCAAATACTTGGGAATCATCTAGCCCACTCATCCACCACCCAACACGTCCCCAATCCTGGTCACCCTAGCATCCACAGCCCTCCTCTCCATCAGCCACTGAAAAGGGCGGAAGTACGGCTTCCTGAGCAGCGGACCTCTGACGATGGCCGCTACTCCTGACAGTGGAGAGCTGCATCGCAAGGCAACCATGTGCCAGGCATTGATCAGGTCCTGGTAAAAGGTGGGCGATGCCTGCAAGGAGCCACGAAGGCCCCTCCGGTCTACAAACAGGAGCTGCACGTCATAACTCAGGTCGTGCACCTACTGGAGGAAATACATCGCCAGGGCACACTGTTTGGGAGGGGACTTGACGTAAAGGTGTCACTGCAGGAAGCCTGACCGCCCTTCCTAAGTGGGAGACTCAGAAACTCAGCAGCTACCTAGTGCAGCAATTTGTTCCAGAAGAAGTCGACGAGAATTCTCTGCAGTTTTGTGACAAAATCAGGGAGAGGGGTCAAAGTGACCAGCCAGCACGACAACATGGCGGCAAGCAGCTGGTTTATGACCAAAACTCGACCCCAGTAAGACAGCACTCGGAGCAGTCCTGTCCAGCGCCCCAGGCGAGTAGTGACTTTGGCCTCCAGCCCCTGGCAGTTCGCCAGCCACAATTCCTTAGCAGGGTAGAGGTGGACCCCAGGTCGAGGAGGCTGGCCCTGCTCCAGGTGAAAGGCCTGAGCTCCTCGGGTAGGACATCTATCTGCCACTGACCGACCAGGAGACCGGAACTGTTTCCCCAGTTGATCCTGGCAGAGGACACGGCAGAAAAGACCTCCTGGCACTCGCCCATCCTCCACAGGTCAGCCATGTTGGTAAAAATGAGGACACGTCAATGGTGTAAGCCTAGAGGACCGCCCCGAAGCCTGGTTCATGCAGGACTAATCCCGACAACCTCCTCCACAAGAGGCGCAAGAAAGGCTCCAGCGGACAGAATACAATTGGCCAGACAATGACGCACTGCTCTCCCAAAGCGAAGTGGTGCCTTCAGGGACCCGTTAATCTTAACTAAGCACTCTGCGGCAGCGCACAGAAGTCGGATCCGAGCGAAGAAATGCATCCCGAACACGAATGCTCGCATAGTCCCGAATAAATAATCGTGATGCACACTGTCTAACATCTCCTGGTCAAGAGACAGAAAGGCACTCGACAGACCAGTCCTCGGGGGAAAGCGGATGATGTCCCAGACCAGAAAGCTGGTCCACGTGTTTGAGCTGTGTTCTCAACAATGACATGTGCAGCTTTATCCTTGTCTCTAAGTGCTGTACAATCCACATGACTGTTTAGATTTTTTTAAGTTTATTTAAGGCAATCAGCAGCTTGTTCCTCACCTTCAGCATCTGAATCCTGAATTTGCTCTCCGCCTTTCTCGTTTAAGTTAATACTTGCTTCTTTGTTACTTTTACATTTCGTCTACGGTGCATTTTGTTTTGCATGAGGCAAACAGGCACGGAAACGTTTGGTGGCACTTTAGACCATTAACTCGTATTTTTATTCATTCATAGGATGTGGGCGTCGCTGACTAGGCTAGTATTTATTGCTTATCCTTAATTGCCCCTTTTCAAACGGCATTTATGTTTCGATCACGTTGCTGTGTGTCTGCAGTCACATGTAGGCCAGACCGGTAAAGGACGGCAGATTTCCTTCCCTAAGAGACATTTTTTTCTTCTGACGCTTACTAATTGTCCTTTTTGTCCTCTGCCTATATACCCAACGGGGCAGACACGCCACCTACTGATGCATTCGGGTATATTTGATTTTTTGAATCTGTCAAACTGAGTTTCACTTCCTGAAATGTTCTATTTTTCAATTTATTTCACTTGTGGAGTGGCTATTTGCTTCGTGGAGCAATGAGCTGAACATGGTGATAAATATTGTAGATATTGCATTTTGTTTATTTGAATTGCAGTGAGCGTAAATGATAAAAAAGTGATGTTTAATTGACAACCAAAAATATACATTCTCGGAATTTGGCTGTCAATGGTAATTCTGGTCCTTATTGTCCATCTGTAAGTGAATCTTGCAACATCTGTTCCTCCCGTGTTGACACTTTAACAATGTTGCCCATCATGTTTGGTGGGTCCAACTGAAATCATGTTCTATGTGGGCAGAGAATTCAGTCGAGAACTGAACAACACCAGTGGGATCCTTCTCATCGATCCAACAAGGGCACAAGTCAGAGGAAGCCCTGAAGGAAACGTAGAAAGTTGCAGTCAGACCATACTCCATGAGCACCGTCTTTAGTTCTCGCCACCAAGTAAGACTGAGGTCACTGAAACTTGGCGGGAATGCAGGGGTGATTCCTGATTCTTCAGATGGAACTGTTTGAGTTGAGAGGAAAAACGAAAACTATGTTTTCGGACTGTTACCAGCTGATTGTTGGTCGCACAGAAAGTGAACAGTTGAACAGGTCTTCACTCTAACTTACAGAGTCCAAATCCAGGGAATTTCCTGCGTAATAACTAGGGGGATTGTAGGGGCGTTAGGATGCCTGGAAGGACAAACTAAGATGGGACAAACTGCTTCGTCATCCGTCAGTACCTTATGACTCTGAAATTGGTGTTCGGCATCGAAAACAGGAAAATGACGAATGAGTCTCTGGTGATGATGTGAGCTAAACTGCGCTTCCACGGTTTCTGCAACTGGACTAATGTAAAACGAAACGACAACTATTGTGGTGTGATCTACTGTGGCTATCTGTCTGTGTACCCTTGCGTGCAAATATATGTTTATCTGTCTGCATCTGTTCCGATTTCCAATGTTGTAGGTGAGGCTTGTGCTCTCCAGCAGAGGGCGCCCTCTGATCTCTGGAACTCGGACTTGCGATCACAAAGTGAAGCTGCGAGGGAGCATGGACATTGATTGGGCATGGGGGAGGGGAATGCGCATGCTTCAGAGCATTTGCCTTGTGACGTCAGCCTGTGAACATGTGAACGTCAGCTTTTTTGTCTCTACGACGTCACTCGGAGGTCAGTGTGACGTCAGCTGGTCTTGTTTGAAAGTTAGTTGTGCTTCCTCCGAGATGACAGGACTAAAGTAATTGTTAAAGCTTTAAAGCTTCTTTAAATATTCAGAAAGAAAGAAAGGATTAGTGAGGACAAATGTAGGTCTTTACAGTCCAAACCGGGAGAATTTAGAAGAGAAAACAAGGTCATGGCAGAGCAATTAAAGTTTTTCTACGGGGCGGAAATTGAGCTGTGTAACTCTTTCGAATACAAACACGTTTCCATCTGCTTCAGATGAAGTTACATTGTTTCATAGTTTGCCATTGTGAGATTTGAACTCGGGCTAACAAGCCCAGTACCATAACCACTTGGCTATTTAGGCCAAGCCAATTGAACTGTTTATCTGAGGGTCTCAGAGCACAGTCATAAACGGCGACCTCTGGCAGCTCCACCCAGAAACTCCCAGCGGAACCGTGACCTCTGTTCTCAGCTTTTTTATAAGTCCCTTCTTCGTGAAATTGGCTCATAAGGCGACATATTGGACAATAAGCAACAGGTTGACTGGAGCCCGACCAGGAAACTGCCAGCACAAGAAAAGGTAATGGGCAATATCTGCTGTATTAAAATGACAAACCAGCATCACCTTCCTTCTCCTTCTCCTTCCCCCATTGTCCTGTCCAAATACTGTTTACACACAGAACACCCGCTGGAACTGTTGGCTGGAAGAAAACTTGAACATTTAGAAACATTCGTCCCTTAACCAAACCTGATCATTATTTTTTCATTCGGATTCCACATGTGCATTAACATCACAGTGAGCGCTAAAACCAGACAGAAATAAACAGAGAAACACATCCCTGTTCACAAGTCCCAACGTGAGGACCGACCACTTCTCTACTGTGGAAAAAACCTTAACAAGCACAGCAGCAAAATGAACTATTTCACCCTAAGACACACATAGGAATGGAGCTGTGTCAGCCCCATGCCATATCCTCTTCGGACAATATCACACCATCAGTGATTAGAGGGAACTGGCCTGGCCGCTGTGAGTCCACTCGGCCAGCATTCCCGCCGCTGGCACAGATGCACATTTATTCCTGGCTTATTTCCAGTAGGTGGCAGTTGCATCAATGAAGTTGAAAAGCTCTCCAAATGTCACTGTTAAAGACGCGGAAAATTATATGAGTATTAAAATTGTTAACAGGGGGCGTGACAGTGAGTTTTAGTGGATTTAGGATTAAAGTCAATTTGCGCAGAGTCTGTTATTTTAGAATATGAATTAAGTCTTAGTTCTTGAACTTCTGCTTCCCTACGGAAGGGTTACTTGTGGCACTGCCATCTGAGCTGAAAAAAAAATTGTAGTGGGAGCTCCGACAAAGTCGGCTCACTCGATTGATGTGTAATAGAACTTTAAATCTCGATCCCCACGTTGGATGGTAATGTTGCTTGTTTTAATTATGCTTTATTTTTGTTTAAAACATTGAAGAAAAGAATGGAATGCGCAGTCACAAAGTGAACACACAATCAAGTTCTTCCACGCTCTGCCTAAGAGAAATGAAAGCTTTAGTCCTCTAATGTTCACTTTCTTCATAATCATATCTTCCTTTGAAGCTGAATGATGACAGGGATGGACACTGGGGGTTGTTTGAATCAGCGGCGTAAATCAGAGTTCGACTCACGCAGACGCACACAGGCACCACCCCCCCCCCCCCCCCCCCCCACACACACACACACGGTCACAGACAGACACATGCATACAGACACACAAACACACACAGAGACACACACAAAGGCACATGCACACAAACGCGCATACACACAAACGCTGACACATACAAATGCACACAGACACACGAACACACAGACGCACCCAAACACAAACAGACACACAAACAGACGCACATACACTCATACACACACACTGAGACACACACACAAATGCAGACACTCGCAAACACACATTGATCAATGTAGCTGAGGGAAATCGATTGGGTTACTTTATGGAATTATTGCAAATTGCTATTGTGGGTAGGACTTGGATCTTGCCAGATAAATGAACAAAGACGGGCAGAAATGCAACCCTTATTCTTAATGATCATATGAACTGTAAAAATGCAGCATGGAACAATTGTACCTTGGAGTTACATGATGCTTCCATGAGATGACGGTGTTCACCTTGCTGGTTTCAGTGTGCACGGAGAACGTCATTCGGTTACTTTTTTGAATAAAACTGATTAAAGAAACGGATTCGGAAGTAAAAGCGTCATTTACAAATGGAATTCGTGTTTACTTTATAGTGATATTGTCAAATATTGAAGTATTGTCCGCGAGATATTGGAAATATATTCCATGAGACGTTCACCCAGTATCTACTTCCAGAAATGTACAGCAGGGCCGGAGGCCATTGGCTGTTTGTTTACACGGCAGCCGGTAATTAGCAATCCAGCCTAAACTTACTTCTCAAGGTTTGATCAGTCGCCTTATAGGTTAAGACACTTGAAGGTGCATATCCTTTTTGTTAAATATTATGAAATCTTCTGCCACTGATATCCTTTCCAGCTGTGAGTTACAGAAGCCCACTGCCCTCTAGGTGAGAAAAAATCTCCTCGTTTTCCCTTTTATAACTCCCGCTTATTAACCAAAATCTATTCCCCCTTAGTTGCTGACCACACAGCCAAAGAGCTTAGATCATGGTATCCAATTTTTTCAAAGTACTCATTATTTGATACGCTTCCTTTGAGTCTCCCCTTAGCCTCCTCTTTTCCGATGAAAAGAAGGCAAGACTGTCCAATATTTCCTCATAACTAATACCCTTCAGTCTAGGAAAGACCCTTATAAATGTCCTCCTAGTACAATCACATTAATATTTTTACAAAATATCCCATTCTGTTCAAACCTGTTCGTCAATCCTTATTTCAGTCAGATGGATGAGGTATCGCATTGTTGTGTTCAAATCCCTTCGGGGCCATTGTATGTCTGTATCTCCTGAAAATGGGCTGTGAATAGTTCTAATGAGAAGTGAGCAGGTTATTCAACGGGAGAAGCGAGCACTGATGCTGAAGCAACATTAACAATTTCCCTTCACTGTCCCAGATCCCCAGATTGCAGCAGTTTAGACAATTCAGATTCTCTTGTAGCTGTAGACACAATGGCTTCGAATTACTGCCCAAGCGTCCTGCGATCTGTTTCTTCCAGACACTTGCATTCATCATTTAAAGACGGGTAGTTCACACTGGGGGGCTGATGGCACTGAGCTGGCTGTATTCAGTATGAGAAGTGAGAAAGAACAAAAGTACAACTCAGGGACGAGCAGATTCTCCCTCCTAAATGGTCCTCACGAATTTTTTTAACTGGCCGAGAAAGTCTCCCAATGCATTGTCGGGTGACAGAATGAATCTAATTCTAGAGTTGTTTGCATCGAGTCTCTTTCTCATTCGCACCAAAATAATTTACAGCTAAATGTGCATCGATAATCTCCACCGGATAATAGCAATTGTTTGCATATCTATTTATAGGTCGATGTATTTGTGTATTTTTGTGTGTTTGTCTATGTATGAGTATGAAAATGTGTATATATCATGTCTATGTGTATCGCGAGGCTTGGTGAATTTTGCTGCAAAGACTTGATATACAAGAATTTTCAGCAAAACCATGCAATTATTTCATGATCATATCACTGCAATAATCTTGAGTGGCAGAGTTAAAAAAGACACATTGGAAATCCGGACTCGGCTCAAGCAAAGCTGTGTGATAGCGCCCTTGCTGTTTACAATCTGCCTGACAGTGTCTATTCACCTAAACAAAGATCAACGGCCCTCTGGTGGCAGTGTTAAGCACCGCTTCTGTGGAAAACTGTAACTCAGTCACCTCCGCACCAAAATTAAACTGACCATCACATTATCAACAGTTTGAAGAGAACTGCGGTGTCATTGCGCACTGTGCGGTGCGCTTACAAACCATTCTTGATTTCTTCAATTCTGCAAACAGGAGATTCAGCCTGCACTTGAAATTTTCCAAAACAAAACTCAAATTTCAACTCAAATCTGGCCAGTCAAGTATTCTACCTGCCATAAATGTTGAAGGAGAGAATGTGGAATAAGTGGCAGCCAGCTCTCTCAAAAGGCCACCACTGACGAGGAGATTCAACACCAGCTTTGCCTTCTGAAAACTACGACAGTGAGTGTTCACAAAAAAGACCTCCGCAAGACAACAGTGGTCCGAATGTACAGAGCAGTTGCCATCAACAGGCTCCCGTACCGCAGTGAGAACTGGGCCGGTTATCAATGAAGCCTAACAGCTCAAGAGGATTTCCATCAGCAATGACTCGCCACGCCATTTGGTTTCATGGTAGGACCACTGAACAAACAGTTGTGTCCTTCTTGGAGTCAGCTCCATAAGCATTCATGAAAGACTTGTGCAAAATCAGTTACAGTGGTCTGGACACTGTGTCAGGATGGGCTAAAAGCGTCTCCCCCACCAGGTTCCTTTCTCTCAACTTTCCAATGGCCAACACCCCAGAGGAGGGCAAATAAAGCATCTCAAGGGCACCCTGAAGATTTCCTTGAAGTGCGGGGTAGATCTCGCACTGTACACCCAGGGATGAGCAAACTTCCTTGCCCGGGGGCCACATCTGGGTATGGAAATCGTTTGTGGACCGTAAATGCTGCTGAACAATTAAAACAAATATTGATTTTGGTACAAATAAACATTATACATTTGCGATTAGAATTGTTAAACCATCACAGAATTTATAGAATTATTCAAAATCACAAGAGTCTGGAAAGGGTATATTGGGAGAAACTCCTCCCATTTGTGGAAGGATCGATAACCAAAGGAGACAGCTCTAAGATATTTGGCAGAAAAAGCAACGGCGACATTAGGAAAAACTTTTCCATGCAGCGAATGATTAGGATCTGGAATGCAGGTTGATCGGGACTTTCAAAAGGGAACTGGGTCGTTATCTGTAAAAGATTTTAAAAAAAGACACAGTTTACAGGGAAAAGACTATGAATAGGATTGGATGAATTTATCCTCCGGGGGCCAGCAAAAGCGCAAAGGACCTAACGATCTTCTTCTGTGCTCTTCTGACTCTATGAGTCTATTACGATGCATTGCAATAATTTAACCAAACAGCCGCTTCTCAAACTCTCTTGACTTCATGTAAACAGCATAGTTGGTCACCCTCATTACTAAGACATCAACGTATGGTTTCGGACTTGTTCTGGAAATACACAATAAGTAATTGCGATGCTGGTGATTTAGTTGGATCTGTAGAGTGTTTTGCTGCATTTCAGCAAAGAAAAGGTTTGTGTGCGCACATCGGTGGAGCCTAACATAACAGGGATTTTCTTTGCCACCTTGAAGATAATTGGGAGCGCAGGTTCTCTCAAGGAAGCAGAAAATCTGTCAAATTATTCTGGATTGTTGTTTTCCATGAAAGTTTTATCTTTATGCTGGAAAAGCTTCAGGTTGTCAGCCTTCTCTGTCACATTCTTCTGCCCTCCAGAAAGTTTGCAGTGTTATGACAATAATGTGATTATGGGAAATTTATCTCTTACTTTGCCCTTATGACAGGATGTTAAGGAAACTGGCCGACAGCCACAAAAGTTTAAACAAATCAAAGAACAAAGTCAGAAATTAAGGTAGAAAATCCTAGTCAGGCATCTATCTGCATTACAGCCAACACAGCTTCTGATGTTCTGATCTAATCAACTATTTTATCTGCATCCCATCTGAAAGGTGCATCTCCGGAACTGCAGTAATCCCTCAGTTCTGCACTGCAGAATTAGCCTGATTCACTGGGACTTGAAGCCAGAATCGCCTGATTTAGAGGCAACAGCGCCACCAAGTGACTCACCGTTGTCGCGGGGCAAGTAGAATATAAGTTTGGGTAACTTGGATTATTCATGGTTAATTTTTTACCATTTAGGAAACAGCGGTGTATAAACAGGAAATAGAGGAGGAGTTAGGTTTCTGAAGGGGAAGATGGTGAACCCCAGCCTGACACTGGGTTCCAGCCAGTTTAAAAAGTGAACGGTTCAGTTTGAAATTAACAATCAGGAAGCGGTGTCGGGGAGTCTTTACAAGGCTGGAGAAACTTCTACCGAAAAAGCAAATGATGGTGCTCTTCCTGTACCTCTGTTTGTTTCTAGTTAGCTTTACTTGTGAGTGCTGATCATTTATTGATCGTAGAGTCATTAATATTTTAAATATTCTGGTTTACTTTGTTGCATTTTAAAATGTCTCTTTTCACCGAGATTTGCTCCTTTATAATTTGCTCGTAGGTATCCGGGCCAGCATTGTGCTAACCCAACCGGATTCCATCTCCAAAAACATTGGTGACTCTCTCCAACTGTCTTGTGCGGTGAGTGGGTACAATATCAACCAACATCATATGCACTGGATTAGAGAGGTCGCCGGGGGAGGGTTGGAATCCATACTCGCTTATAGGAAAGGGTACAACACCTCTTACGCGCCTGGAGTTCAAAGTCGAATCACTTTTTCAACTGAATCTTCCACAACCTATGTTGAGTTGAATAATTTGAAAACCGAGGACACGGCCATCTATTACTGTGCGAGGCAGTCACGGTGAGAGAAACCAAGGCTGGACCCAGGAAAAAACAGAACGAGGGGGAATCTAAACGCTCCAGGCAGAACACCTCGTTCAGAAACAATGTTCGTAATACAGTCTGACTCTGAACCTCGAGTTACCCCTTAACTAATGAATTTCAGCAAAACAATTGTTTGCTTTCTCATGTGTATTATGTTTAGCAAAAATGTTTGGAGACCCAGGGGCTAACGTTTCAACAATATGCTATTGAAGGATTTTAGAAGGACTGGCGATACATTCCTATCAGTTGGAATGAATCTATCCTGAACACTTCTCATCGTTGACAGTAAAGCAAACGCTCGTGAAATGGAGTCTGAAAGTCAGGATTTGATCAGAAAGGGAATGCAGTATTTGTGCGGGCGTGTGTCACTGTGATACTATGGGGTGGGGTATCACATTACTAACTGTCAATACAAAAAACCCGACAGAACTTATAGGCTCAGTCTGGATCACTGACTGCGAGTATGAGTTCGCTATACATGTGGTGAAGCAGTGTTGATATTGTAATCCAGAACTGAAACTCTCGCCGGGTTTAAGAGAGAGAGAGAGAGAACTGCTAGATAATTATTCAGGAATCAGTTGGTGATTGGAAGAAGCATTCAATTTGGGCAATCAAATGAGGAAAGACTGATGTATAAACATGAAAATTAATTAAATTGTACCTTTGTTATGCTTTAGAAATCTATTGTTAGTTGTGCGATGTTACTTTCTAAAAGAATGGCCTCTTTCCTCAATTTTATGCAGGACCCATTTATTGTGTGGCCCATTGCAGGGAATGTAACACAGTGGTACTGATAGCCTTGACTACTGGGGACAAGGTACCAAAGTTACAGTGACGGCAGGTAAGAAACATGCACTATCTTAATAAATAGGTTATATTCCTGTCTTTATCTTAAATTATGTTTTTTTTTAATTAATTACTTTGGCCATCCATTATGATTAGTGGGCTCTTTAAGTTTGAATGCAATGTTACTTGTGATTGTGCTCAAGGTGCTGTTAGAATAAAGCGACTGTTCCAGAGTAGGTGCCGGTCTGGGGTTGAACCTCTCACTAAACTGTTGATGTTATACGGACAGAATCTGACAACAGTAAACAAATGAGTTCTGTGACAGTCTATGTCTCTGGCCCTTTTCATGATATATTGATATTCTTTGAGATGATGTGATACCGTAGTATTGTGACAGAGTTGAACATTCGCGAATCTTCGCTGTGAAACACAGAACTATTTCAAATAGACCATTGCTAAGTCCGTCATTTGAAATACACTCCGAGAGCAGATCTGTTTTATGTCATGTTATTATGTTTTACAATGTGGATAATTTACCGCGAGCATCTAGTGAGAAAAGAATATTAGAATCACAGATCATTTCAATGTGATTTTATTGAAGAAAGAAAAGCATTTGCCAGTTGTGCGTAACTTTTGGAACGATACACGATATATTCATAAAAAAGCAAAATACTGTGGATGCTGGAAATCTGAACTAAAAACAGAAAATGCAGGAACAACTCAGCACGTTTGGCAGCATCTATGGAGAATGAAACAAAGTTAACGTTTCGAGATCGTATGGCTCTTCTTCAGAGTTCTGACTCGAAACATTAACACTGTTTCTCACTCAATTTGTTAATATTGATTAAGTTTATATTGGAAGCCCTAAATTGAACAGAGTGATGGAGTGTAGTGTGATAGCCTCTAAAACACAAAAGTTATCAGACACAAACAGTTGCAAATTTCACATTTGTTCATCTTATTAAAATACAGCAAACATTTACAAATTTCGGAGGTGATTTAGAGAACGATTTAAATTCGTTTTTTCCTAATATGTGAAATACGCCCTGAGAATAGACGGAGTTTATGCTATATCATTTTGTTCAAAAACATGTAATGTTTATAAGGGTGCAAGCAGATAGTAAGACTGCTCATTTTAAATCAATGAAGTTGAATTTGCTTCAAGTAAAATAACATTAACCAAATGTATTCATATATTGAGTGGACACTAAATTTTTAATATTGATAAAGTATCCTGTTAACCTAACTTGAACGGTAAAATCTCGCGAATTACCAGGCAGGAGCAGGATTGAAATTGATATTAACTAATACCTTTATAATACAGGATACATGAACGAATGGATATTATCTTGCACGAATATTATCTGACAATAATTCGAACTTTTTATCGCATCAAACATAAACAACCTTCTACAATTTCATTGTAAACTGGCCAGGATTACCATGAGTGCAAATTCTGAAGGGTTGCAGAGAATATTTAATGATATGACAGAGCCCTGGAATAATAGAGTCACTGTGGGCAGGAAGGCATTCGGGGCATCGAGTGCATGCTGGACGTCTGTAGAACAAACCAGTTAGTCACACTCCAATGCTGTACCCTCATAGCCCTGGAAGTTTTGACTTCCCTGTCGTGTCAATCTAATTTCCTTTCTCAAATCATTGATAGTGTCCACCATTGCCACCATATTTGGCAACGAGTCATACCATGCGCTTCACAAAAGTCTCTTCCTCACACTGCCAGTACCTTTTTGTCAAAAACTTTACAACACGTGTCCCAAAACTCTTGAACTATTAATTAATGAAAACACCTTTTCTTTGCCTATTTCTGTGACACTTTTTATATTTTTGCACATTTTATCAAATCTCCCCTTACTCTCCTTTCCTCCAAGGACAACACAGCTTCTCCAATATAACATTGTAGCTGAATTTCCTTAAGCCTAGAAGCATTCTGGTAAATCCCCTCTGCATCCTTTCAAGGACAGCCACAGCTTTCCTAAAGTGTGGTTACCAGAACTGGATGCAAAACTCAATTTTCTACCTCACCAGTGATTTATTAAGGATCAGCATAATTTTCCTGATTTTGTACTCAATTCCTTTATTTATGACGCCCAAGATCCAAATGCATTGCTAAATGATCTCTCAATATGCCCAGCCACATTCAAAGGTCGATGCATATGGACCTCAGGTCCCTCTCCCATCGTGCATTCTTTAGAACGGTACCTTTAAATCTATATTGCCCCTCCCAGGCTCTACTGCGAAAATGCATCACCTCTCAATTCTGTGTTAAATTCCATCAGAACTTGTTTACCCCTCTGCTAGCCCATCTAGTTTCTGTTGCAGCCGCTCGTATCACACTCATTGTTTGTGACACCTCAAGCCTTGGTATCATCCACATATTTTGAAACTTCATTCCGCGTTCCAATGTCCAAGGCATAGAATCTCAATTTATTGCATTTGATCTGCTTTTTACTTGATCAATTTTGCTGATATGCATTATGCACCCTCTATTTTGTTTAATCACATTTACTATCTCCCCCTCCATCCAAGGAGCAATGACTTTGGGTTCTCCTACGTTTTGCTCTTATTGGAATGTAACAAGGTTGCACCGAAAATATCTTGTCCTTAAAATCATCCGTTGTTCCGTTACTGCTTTTTTTCTCAGTCTTTGGTTCTATTTTCACTAAATCCCCTCACATTACATTAAATTTAGTCCTCTTCCAATTTAGAAGTTTTACTTTAGATTGTTACTTGCTGTTCTGTATTACTAGTCAGAACCATATGACACGATGATCACTTCTATTCATGTGTTTTCCACAGACATTTAGCCCATGTAATCCACGTTATTCCCCAACCCAAACTCCAGTAATTCCTCCTTCCTGGTTGGGCCGGAAGCAGACTGGATAAGGAATTCGCCCTGAACACATTTCCTAAATTCCTCCCACTCCTTATCCTTCCCTAAAACATTATTTCAATCGACATTTGGGTAATCAGAAAGTCCCAAAATAACACAAGTATTTGCATCTCTGTGATTTCCCTACAGATTCGCTCTCCTTTTTTCTTTCTCTCTCACTCCTGCCTCTCTTTCACTCTTTCTCCCCACCACCCCGCCCCCACCCCCACCCCCCACCCCCACTCTCTCCCACTCATCCCTCTCTCTTTCTCTCTCTTTCGGACTCTCCATTTGGCCAATACAATACCCTTCACAGCGTGGTCAACCGTTTTCCACTTCTCAGCTCGAATCAAATTGATTCTTCTCTTGTCGCCTCAAGGACATCGTCTCCTTCCAACACTGTAATGTCTTTCCCAGTCAACACCGCAACCCCACCTCCTCTTCGCCCTCCCCTGTCTTCGTGCTTACCATTTCTAAGCCGGATTTCCCTCATAGTTACTACATCATTGTCCAAACGGATATTTGTGATTGCAACTCACCAACTTTATTCACCAGACTCTTTGCTCTCACATACCCACATTTCAAACCTATCTTTGGATTGCCCGTCAACCATTTTAGTCCATTCTATCTGATATGATGCTATTTCATTCTCTATTAATATCCAACAGTCTACCTCAATTTATGTATTTTATTAACCTGTTCTCCTAAGATATGTTGATGTCCACCCGCCCTCCACCCCCGAAAATTTAGTTCAAAACATCTCCAGCAACTCTAGTGAATGTTTTTCTTCATTCTTTCATGTGGGCGGCGCTAGCTAGACCACCATTAATTGCCTATTCGTATTGGCCTTAAGAACCTGGTTATTAGTTGTCTCCTTGAACCGCTGCAGTCCATGTGGCCTAGATGCTCAAGCAGTGCTGTGAGAAAGACAGTTCCAAGGTTTTAACTTGGTGCCAGTGAAGGAATAGTGGTGTAGTACCAAGTCGGGATATGTGTGCCGTTTGCAGGGTAATTTGCAGGTGATGGTGTTCACATGCATTTGCTGCCCATGTCCTTCTAGGTGGCACAGGTCACTTGTTTGGAAGGTACTGTCGAAGGAGCCTTAGTGAGTTGCTGCTGTGCATAATTTAGATGATATACGCTGCTGCCACCATGCATTAGTGGTGGAGCGAGTGACTGCTAAAGGTAGTGGATAGAGGGCAGGGGTCGCAGTCAAGCGGGCTGCTTTTTCCTGGACGGTGTCGAGCTTCTTGAGTGTTTTATGGGCTGTACTCGCCCAGGCGAGTGGACAGCTTGCCATCACACTCCTGACTTATGTCTTGTAGATGGTGGACAGGATTTGTACAATCAGATATTAAGTACCTCGCTACCGAATTCCCAGCCTCTGAACTGCCTTTGTCGCCAAAGCACTGCTATGCATTGTCCACTTCTGTTTTGGGGAAATGACTATCCCAAAGATGTTGATAGTGGAGGATTCAGCGGTGATAATGCCATTGAATGTCAAGGGGAGATGTTTGGATAAGCTTTTGTTGGATATGTTCGTTGCTTGGCAATTGTGTGGCGAGAATGGTATTTGTCACTTATAAGATCAAGCCAGAATGTTGTTCTTGTCTTGCTGCAGCAGTTGGACATGTACATGCTGCAGTGTCTGAGGAGTCACGGGTGGTGTTGAACATTGTGCAATCATCAGCAAACATCCCCACCTTATAATAGAGGGCGGCTCATTGATGATGCAGCTGAAGATAGTTGGGCCTAGGCCACTACCCCGAGGAACTCCTGCAGTGATGTCCTGCGACTGAGATGGATGACCTTCAAAAGCAATCATCTTCATTTGTGCTAGGCATAGCTCCAGTCAGTGGAAAGTTTTCTCCTGATTCCCATTGACTCCACTTTTGCTACGGCTCCCTGATGACCTAGTCAGTCAAAAGCTGCCTTGTCGTCAAGAGCCGTCATTCTCACTTCACATCTTCCTTTCTGCTATTTTGTCCTTGTTTGAACTAAAGCTGTAATAAGGCCAGGAGCTGAGTGGCCATGAAGGACCTCAAACTGAGCGCCAATGAACAGGTTATTGCTGAGTTACTGACGCTTGATAGCACTGTCAATGACACTTTCCAACAGTCTGCTAATGATCGAGAGCAGACTGATGGTTCAGTAATTGACCTGGTTGGATTTGTCCTGCTTTTTCCGCACAAGACACACTGGGAAATGTTCCACATTGCCGGATAGATGTCACTTGTAACTGTGCTGGAACGGCTCGGCTAGCGGTCTGGCTCATCCTGGAGCACTGCTTTTGCAGTATGCAGTGCCTTCAGCCGTTTCTTGATATCACTTGTTTTGAATCGAATTGGCTGAAGACTGGCATCTGTTATGCTGGATACCTCAGGACCAGGCCGAGATGGATTACCCACTCGGCACTTCTGGAGTAAGGTTGTTGTAAATGCTTCAGCCTTGCATTTTGCACTGATGTGTTGGGCTGCTCCATCATTGAGGATGGGGATATTTGTGGAGCCTCCTCCCCATATTCATTGTTGAATTGTCTATCGCCAGTCACGGCTGGAAGTAGCAGGATTGAAGAGCTTAGAGCTGATCCATTGGTTGTGGGATTGCTTAGCTTTATCTATAGCATATTGATTCCGCTCATTGACACACAAGTAGTCCTGTGTTGTAGCTTCACCAGGGTGACGCCTTATTTTTAGGTATGCCTGGTGCTACTCTTGGATTGCCCTCCTGCACTCTTCATTGAACGAGGGTTTATGCCCCAGTTTGAAGGTAATGGTGGAGTGAGAGATGTACCAGGCCATGAGGTTACAAATTGTGATTGTGTACATTTGTGCTGCTTCTGATGGCCCAGTGCCTCAAGGTTGCACAGTCTGAGTTGCTTGATCTGTTTGCAATCTATCCCAATGAGAGCGGTGGTAGTGGCACACAACACGGTGGAGGTGTCTTCAATGTGAACACGTGTGTATTAAGTTAAAACGTGAATTAATTGAGAAAACATTTCCCTTGGAAGGCGTCCGAGTTTATAACCTGTGACTCCAGATTTTAATGCATTAACTTTCTGTTATTTCCCTTGATAGTTTTAGAGGTTACATTTTTGAAATTATTTCATGCAAGGTGGGTATCACTGGCAAGGCCAGCATTTGCTGCCCACCCCAAATTGCCTTGGATTGAATTGTGTCCCCTACTATTTCAGATGGCAGTTAAGAGTCACCCACATTTCTGTGGGTCTGGAGTCACATGTAGACAAGACCAGATCAGGATGGCAGATTCGCTTCCCTAACGGATATTAATAAACCAGATGGCTCTTTATGACAATCGATGGTAGTTTCATGGTCACCATGACTGAGGCTAGCTTTTAATAGTTGAATTAATTCCACCATCGCCGTGGTGGGATTTGAATCTTTGTTCCCAGTGTATTACCATGGGCCTCTGGATTACTAGTCCAGTGCCACTAAACCCCCGTCTCATCCTAAAATTGTTTAATTACTGAAATATTTAATTACATTATGATAAGCCAGTGGGCAATCTGCTTACAATGTAAAGGTTTCCTAATTTGCTAACTTCTTCCACCTCAGAAAGCCCCTCTTCCAGACAGTAATCCCGCTGGCTGTGAATTACCGGATACAATTCTTTTTTATAGAAACCAGATCTTACTCGGTTTGCAGTATTATCTAAAGGGAAGGAAACGTTATTCGACGTCGAAGGGAGGTTTTTAAATGAACAGCAGCTTAATTTAAGTGCTTGCAAACTTAATATTGTCGGAAATTTACCATTACTCAATTAAGATAAATTACCTTGTTTAATTTGACAAACAATAGAGATTTATCTGCCGAGAGCCAGATTGTTGCACCGTTGGTATCTGTTTCTGTGTGTCTGCTCTGTGTGCGGATCAGGAATCCACCCGGCTGGTTATAAACCTCTTAGCTCATTCTCGTGTATTTCAGATAGTGCAGTTCGACACATTGATTCAAGAAGGTTGTATTTCATAGAAAGGTTAAAGCTTGACATAAAGCTTAAGAAGGCGCCTCACAAGCAAGATCAGTAATCTAGTGTCTGATAGATAGAAGGAACAACTTAGAAGCACTACATAAAAGGCATGGAAGAATCTCTAATCTGTTCAGAACCAATGCTGTTTCTGACCCACCGTCCCTTGGTGGGCCAGCTTAATGGAAAGCATTAAAGACTAGGGGGAGCTTAATGATCTCCAGCCAATCTTTTCTAAAGTTGACATTACAGCGTATGAGAGAACATTGTTATTTGGGCGTTACCCTGTCATCTGTCTTGTGTATCGAGGCAAACGCAGTGTTCAAGCAATGTTAATGTGCATCGACGTAATAAGGTTGAAGACCTCGAGTCAGCAATATAATATAAATGGTTTCATCTCTCGTAAGAAATAACCAAACGTTAATGAGTTTAAACTTCCATCAAAGACTGTCATTTTTAAATGAAGAGATTTATCTTGAATATCAGATAATTACTTCATAAGATTTGCCTGACCCTGAGCTCAATTTCAGAACAAAATTATTCAGCAAGTACCTGTAAAGTCCCAGAAAGCAGCGCCTGTTAATCGTGGATATTATTCCAGCAATTTAAATGGACAGCATGGTGTTTCACTCAGTATCTAACACAGTAACCCATGTTACATCTGCCCTGAGATTTTGGAGGGAACATTACTCTGTATTTAACGTGTGCTACACAAGACCTGGGGAATGTTCAATGGTACAGTGTAAAGGGATCCTTGTTCTATTTATAGCCTGTGTTGCGCCTTACCGAGGAATGTTTGATGCAGACAGATTGATGGGACTTTATTCTCCGTATAATCAGTGCTTTACCTGTCCAAGGCGAGGTTGCTGGGATGGGATTTTACTCTGTATGTAACTGGCAATGTACCTGCACTGAGAATTTTAAATGGAACATTTGAGAGGGAATATTACTCTGCATCCAATCCGTGCCTGTACCTGCCCTGCGAATGCTGTACGAGGATCTTTACTTTATGCAGTGGCAGCTTCTTTCGATACTTAACCTATTCTTTACAAAGACATGAGTACTGACAGTTTGGTGTATTATTACTCTCTCTGAGACTCACAGTGATGTGGAGCAATCTCACCACCGTGCAAAAACTACCTCTGGACTGTCGCTGGGAGCTCCTGTCCCTTTGGGGTTGTATAGAATTGCGGGCAGATGTCGCCTCAATGTGCAGCCCGCTTTCAGGCGCTGAAACATACATCTAGAGGAAGCCAGCTTAACCTCGGATCAAACTGTCACCCAACTGTTTTGAGAAGTGGTTGTGAAAACAAACTGCAGAATCCTATCATACCGATAGGTCGAGCACAGCTTCAGTCTTCTGATCAGTTGTTTATTCGCTTAATATTTCATATCAGCTGGGAGAGCGAGGCCGCTGGCACTCAAGCGTCACTCAAAGCACGCCACTGGGCACAAGGCTAATGAGTCTAAAGCTGCCTGAAGCTCAGGGACACACAGAGACAGCAGACTGACGTCACATAGAAACATAGAAACTAGGAGCAGGAGTAGGCCATTTGGCACTTCGAGCCTCCTCCGCCATTCAATATGATCATGTCTGATCCTTTATCTCAAAGCCATATTCCTGCTTTCTCTCCAAACCTGATATCCAAAAATGTATCAAATTCTTTGTTTTTCAAATATACTCAGTGGCCCGGCCTCCACAGTCTTTTTTGGTAGAGAATTCGACAGGTTGAACACCCTCTGGGTGAAGAAATATTTCCTCATCTCGGTCCTAAATGGCCTGCCCCTCATCCGGAGACAGTGGCCCCTGGTTCTAGACGCCTGAACCAGGGGAAATAGCCTCCCTGCATACAGTCTGTCTAGCTATGTTAGAATTTTTATACGTTTAAATCAGATACCCTCTCAATCTTGTAACCTCCATTGAATACAGACCAGGTTAAACAAATCTCTCCTCCAACTACTGTCCTGCCTTCCCCAGTATCAGCTTAGTGAATCTTCGCTGCACTCCTTTGAGGTGAAGTATATCCTTTCTTAAGTAGGGAGACCAAAACTGCACGCAGTACTCCAGGTGTGATCTCACCAAGGCCTTGTATAACTGTCGTAAGACATCCCCACTTCTGAACTCAAATCCTCTTGCAATAAATGCCAACATACCATTTGCCTTCCTAATTGCTTGCTGCACCTGCCTGCTTACTTTCATTAACTGGTGTGCAAGAGCACCCAGATCCCTTTCTACATCCGCATCTCCCGATATATCACCATTTTAGTAATACTCTGCCTTTCTGTTTTTCACACTGAAGTGTATAACTTCACATTTATCCACGTTATACTGCATCTGCAATGTGTTTGCCCACACACACGCAACTTGTCTAAATCTCCCTGAAGCCTCCTTGCATCCTCCTCACAACTCAGAGCCCTGCCCAGATTTGTGCCGTCAGCAAACTTAGAAATATTGCATTTGGTTGCCTCATCCAAGTTATTTAGATATATCGTGAATAGCTGGGGCCCAAGAACTGATCCCTGCGGTACACCACTAGTGCGGCACACCATTAGTCACCTCTTGCCACCTGGAAAAAGGCCCATTTATTCCCAATCTCCGTTTCTGGTCTGTCAACCAATTCTCAATCCAGGCCAGTATATTATCCCGAATCCCATGTACTTAAATTTTGCAGACTAGCATCTTATGTGGGACCTTATGACAAGTTATCTTGAATTACAAATACACCACATCCACTGGTTCTCCCTTAACTATTCTACAAGTTGCGTCCTCAAAAACTCCAGTAGATTAGTTAAGCACGATTTCACTTTCATAAATCCATGCTGACTTTATCTAATTCGTTAGTGCTTTCCAGATGTTCTGTTACCACATATTTTCTAATAGATTCTAGATTTTCTCCACTATTGATGTGCGGCTAATTAGCCTGTAATTCTCTGTCTTTTCCCTCTCTCCTTTTTTAAATAGTGGGGTTACATTTGCCACCCTCCAATCTGTAAGAAATGCTTCAGTGTCTACAGAATTTTGGAAGTTGCCCACCAATGCATCCAGCATTTCCAGGGCCAATTCCTTTAGTTCTCCGGGGTGATATTATCTAGCCCTGGGGATTTTTCAGCCTTTAACCCCATTCATTTCTCACGCACAACATTTTTACTAATACTACTTTTCTTCAATTCCTCCATCTCACTGGACCCTTGTTTCCCTAACATTTCTGGGAAATTAGTTGTATTCTCTTTTGTAAAAGCTTTTACAGTCAGTTGTTATGTTCCCTGCAAGTTTACTCTCATGCTCCATTTTTCCCTTCTTGGTCAACCTTTTTCTCCACTTTTGCTGAATTCTAAACTGCTCCCAATCCTCAAGCTTTCTGCTTTTTATGACAAATATATATGTCTCTTCTTTGGATCCTTCATTTGTCTTGTAAGCCATGGTTGAACTACAGTTATCATTTTGCGACAGAGAGGAATGAATAATTGTTATAATTCATGCATACGCTCCTTAAATATTAGCAATTGCCTATCCACTGTCAACACTTTCAGTTAGGTTCCTCAATCCATCCTTGCCAACTCGAACCTCGTACTCACACAGTTCCCTTTATTTAGATTCAGGACCCTAGTTTAGGATTCAACTTCTTCACTCTCCATCATACTGAGCAATTCCATCATTTTATGGCCGCTCTTCCCCCAGAGACCCCACACAGCAAGATTGTTAATTAATCCTTTCTCATTGCACAATGCCCAGTCTAGGAAAGCCTGCTCTCTAGTTGGTTCCTGAACGTATTAATCGAAAAACCAGCACGTACATACTCCAGGAAACGCTCCTCCACAGTATTATTACTAGTTTGGCTTGTCAAATCTATATACAGATTAAAGTCACCCATGATTACAGCTGCACCCTTATTTCATTTTCTCTAATTTCCTGATTAATGCATTCTCTTACAATCCCATTACTGTTTAGGGGCCTATAGACAACCCCCGCCAACGTTTTCGGAGGCTTGGTGTTTCTTATCTCTACATAGGGACTGCAGACTGACGTCAAACGGACTGGTGACTGACGTCACAAGAATGCCACCGACTGACGTCACAGAGGAAGCGGGCTTCGGTCAAGCGGACTTCAGACTGATGTCACATAGACTGCTGACTGATGACACACAGGCAACAAATTGCACTGCTAGCATCAGGGGTCATGGGAGTGAGTAGGCTGGGGATTGTGACGGTAATGGGAAAGATAAGGACAATCGAGCAGAAAGAGTAGTTATGCAGATCGGAATGAAAAGGGATGCATACACAGAGATAACAGAAATAAACATAATGTTTCTGATAAAATAAAACAACAAATTCTGGAAGAGAATCATTGCAGAAATTGAATGAAAGAAAGATCTGAGCAAGACTAATGGGGGCTCCTGTGGGTGCATCCATTCAATGTTTCCATTGCCTCAATGGTGAAATGTTTGGTCAATGGTGTTGCTCAGCTGAGTAAGGCCTGCTCCATAGATCAGCATTATGCCTGTTCTAAATGTTTACTAAGGGTTCTGCTGACTATTTCCTCATTAGGAAGGTCGCTGCTGCTGTGAAGTCAGGGTAACGGAATTGGCATTGTTCTGTGGAACACAAGTGGACAATGAGGGACTGAATGTGCTCAGTGTGACTGAGGTAAAGTGATGTAGACTGATATAGAACTAAAGGTACTAACACTGACTGAGGCTCAAGGACATAAAGACACAGGTTTCAGCAGGAAAACTGCTTGGACATTTGGGGGTTGTAATGGGAAGGAGGAAGATAGGGAGAAGCAAGCAGAACCGATGTGGAAAATTAGCCGAAAGAGAGGAATAATGAGACAGGTAAAAGGGAAACAAAAAGCAGGTTGAAATAAAATAAAGTTTTGAAACTGGCACATGGAAGAGATTGAATGAAAGGAAATATGAACAATATTTCTGAGTAGGTAAGTGAGACACGCCCTGGTGTATTAGCTCATTGCCAGTCTGCATTTAAAGAGTCGAACTCTGTTTATATTACAAGAGGCCCTATCACAGTTATTACTGCATTAGGACATGTCCGTGTTTATATTTCACTAGGTCCTGTAAATTTAACCGAAGTAGGGAAATACTAAGTTAAGGCTGAAAGTGAAGGGTTTATGAGTGTGTGTAAATATGTCTTTGAAGTTACAATGTTAAGAAAGAACCTAAAGAGTGTTCGTGGTCCTTGTCTTTATTTTTTAAATAGAAGCATCGCGTACAAAGGCAAGGGAGTGCTGCTCGCCATCACAGAATACTCATTAGGCACCAAACGTTTTGTTAAATATTCGGCATTACATTTTAAAGAAGAGAGAAAGGCCTTTCAGATGGATCAGAAGAGATTCATTAGATTGATACCAAAGATGAAATAATTGACTTCTGCGGAGAGATCAAAGAAATGTTGATCTTCTTGCAGCTTTGGGGTTTAAGTGGTAATATGACAGTAATGCTCAAATACATGAAGTCATTTGGGACAGAGGGTGGAAAACCGAACAGACACATTGAAAGCAATTTGCAACAGCACCAAAATCGGCACAAGAGAAAGCGATGACCAGGAATGCTCTGTCTCAAAAGGCGGAGCAAGCCGACTCAATAGGATTGTTTAAAAGTCAATTGGATAAATCAATGATGTGCAAACATTTGCATGATTAAAAGAGAATTGCACGAGAACTGAACCGATTTTTTTAGCTCTTTCAACAATCTGGCACACATGATGAGCTGAAAGGCCTTTCATGTGTTGTATTATGTGCTGCACTATTTTCTGATTCTATGATGAGACGATCAACTCTTTAAATTACCTTAAGCCTCTTTGCATTTGTTACTGCACTCGCTCTTTCTCAGTTAATATGATGCTAGTCCCTGTCTCAGTTATTATGAAACAATACCATGACCACGCTGTTAAATTGCATTAGAAACCGTATCTGCTTAATTAAGCTGCACAAAATTCTGCTTATTCCACATGAGACTATGTATCTACTTATATTACATAAGCTTCCGTCTCAATTATGACTGCAGTAAACCACAGCACTGAATTTGCTGCACGGGACCATGTCCATTTTTTATTATATAATGCAACTTCTTCTGTTACATTAGACTCTGTTTTTATTTATATTAAACTCGACCATTTATTTGACTGTGCCATTTTTGACCATGTCTCTCTTTATATTAGACTAGACCACGTCGCTGTTTATATTACACTATAACCTGTTTGTTTATATTACACTCGACCCCGCTTCTGTTTCTATTAAACTATATTCCACCTCTTGTCTGTATTACACTAGGCTTTATCCCTGTTTGTAATATGCAAGGCCCTCTCTCTCTTAAATTGCACTAAACCCTGTCTTTGTTTATGTTGAACTGGACCACGTCTCTGTTAGTATTATACTAAACCCTATAACTGTTTGTATTATACTAGGTCAAGTCTCAGTTTATATTCCAGCAAGCTTAGTTGTTTTTGCATCTGTCTATATGCTTTTATATTAACCTACACCCTACCGTGGTTATTACTGCAGCAGGACTTGTCTCAGTTTGCAGGACTTTCGTTCATGTTTCAGTTAACCTGACACTGGGACACGCTACGTCTCTTTCTTTTATATTTCACTTGATCTTGCATCCATTTTTATTATATACGACATTGTTTTTATTCATAATAAACTGGAAAATGCGTTTGTTCATATCCCATGAATGTCTTAGCCATTACTAGACGAGACACTGCCTCTGTTTAAATCATAACGCTGGAATTTCTGATTTTCATTTAATAACAGGCCCTGCTGCTGCTTGGCTGTATCAGTTTATATCACTCGAGGCAATTTCTCATGTGTAACTGGACTAGGCTATGCCTCTGCTGGCCCATCGAGTCTGCTCCGACAGTCAACAAGATTATGGCTGATCTGATAATCATCAACTCCAATGTCCTGCTTATTCCTCACAACTCTTGATTTCTTGACAGGTTAAAGATCTCTCCACCTCAGCTTTGAACATATCTAACGGCCCAGCCTCTACAGGCTTCTGTGGTGATTAAGTCCACAGATTCGCTACCCTCTGAGAGAAGAAATTGCTCCTCATCTCTGTCTCAAATGGCGACTCCTTACTCTGAGATTGTGACCGCTGGTCCTGGTCTCCCACAATGGGAAACAACCTCTCAGCATCTACCCTGTCAAAGCCCCCTCAGGATCTTACATGTTTCAATAAGGTCGCCTCTCGTTCTTCTAAACTCCAATGAGTACAGGCCCAATCTACTCAACCTCTCCTCATAAGAAAATCCCTCCATCCCCGGGATCAACCTAGTGAGCCTTCTTTGGACTGACTCAAAAGCCAATATATCTTTCGTCAGATAAGGGAACCAAAACTATTCACAATGTTCCAGGTATGGTCTAATTAGTGCCTTGTATAATTTAAGCAAGACTTCCCTGTTTTTATACTCCATTCCTTTGAAATGAATTCAAATATTCCATTTGCCTTCCCTATTACCTGCTGAACTTGAATGCTAGCTTTTTGTGATTTGTGCACGAAAGCCACCAGAACCCACTGTGCTGCAGCTTTCAGCGGTCTTTCTCCATTTAAATAATATTCAGCTCCTCTATTCTTCCTGTCAAAGTGCATAACCTGACATTTTCCCACATTATATTCCATCTGCCAAGTCTTTGCCCACTCACTTAACCTGTCGCTATCCATTTGTAGACTCTTTGTGTCACCTCACCACCTGCCTTCCCACCTATTTCTGTGCCATCCACAAACCTGGCGATAGTACATTCACTTCCTCCTCCAAACCATTAATATATATTGTAAATAATAGTGGCCACAGCACTGATCCCTCTGGCACTCCACTAGTTACAGTTTGCCATCAACAAAATGCGCCTCTTATTCCAAAGCTGTCTTCTATTAGTTAGTCAATCTCTATCCATGCTAACATACTACCCACAATCCCATGGGCTCTTAACTTATTAAGTAACCTTATGCGTGGTACCTTAAGAAAATCCAAATATATTACACCTGCTGGTTGTCCTTTATCTATCCTGCTTGTTACCTCTTCAAAGAATTCTAATAAATTTGTCAGGCATGATTTCCCTTTCATGAAGCCTTGCTAACTCAGCTTGATTATGCACCTTTAAATCCTCTGAGCATCACTTATGATAGACTTTAACATTTCCCCAATGGTGAATGTTAAGCTAACTGGCCTGTGGTTAAATGTTTATTGTCTCCCTCCCTTTTTGAACAAGGGCGTTACATTGACAGTTTTCCAATCCTCTGGGACTTCTCTGGGATCTAAGGATTTTTGGGAGATCAAAGGATTCTTGGAAGACCAGTGCGTCCACTATCTCTGCAGCTATTTCATTTAATATCCTAGGATGCAACTCATCACATTCAGGGGGGCAACAGCATTTCGGCCCATTAGTTTCCTTAGCACTTTTCTCTGGTGATAATGATTGTATTTATTTCCTCCCCCCTCCCCGCCATTTTGCCCTTGATAATTTCATACCTTTGGAATGTTATTAGTGCCTTTTACCGTGAAGACTGATGCAAAGTATTTATTAAACTCCTCTGCCATTCCCTGGCTCCCCATTATAATTTCCAGAGCCTCATTCTCTAACGGGCCTAGTTTCACTTTGGCCTTTTCCTATTTCAAGTTCCTCTCCAGCCCTGAGGAGATGTCCTTAACCCTGGCACCTCGCAGACAACACAGCCTTCGGGACTCACGCTCACGGATGCAGAGAACAGCATCTATCCCCCTAATTAAACTGTTTCCTACCACTGCATTCAATTTTTTCCCACCATTTTAATGTTTCCCTCTACCACGGTGCCGTGGCCAGTTCCCCCATCCTCCCTGCAGCCCCTGCTCTCGTCCACACAGCTTGTAAGAGCCTCGTGACTCTTGAACAATTGCAGGGGCCGAGGTTCCTCGAACGCTACCCCCTGGGTCCACACAGCTGCCTCACCTGCAGTCACAAACTCCTGTCCTTGATCACAGACCAGATTGGAATTACCTAATCTCATGTGGTGTGACCAACTCCCAGAGTAAAGTGTCCAGTTAGCTCTCCCCCTCTCTGATGTGGCACAATTTCTGCAGCTTGGATTCCAGCTCCTCAACTTGGATTCGAAATTCCTGGAACTCTCGAACATTTAATACAGATGTGCTCGCTTTGAATCAATTTGGTGTCCAGCAGCTCCCACATGCTGCAGCAGCAGCAGCACATTACCTGCCCTGCGATCAATATTGTATTTTATTTAATTTATTAAACAATTACTCTGGTATCCCCGCTCTTTTCACTTGAAGAATCCCCCGCTCTTTACATTCTTTTGGAATTAATTTTGTGGGGTGGAGTGCTGCTGAGAATGAAAAATGAAAGATAGAAAGAAAGGAAGGAAAAGGGAAGGAGGGGAGGAGGGAAGGAGGGGAGGAAGAAAGGAAGAAAGAAAGAAAGAAAGAAAGAAAGAAAGAAAGAAAGAAACAATTCACAAACAACAATGGGATAAAATAGTTTTTTGTGGGGTTAATTGAGTGATAAATATTGGGAAAACCTCTCTGGGTTCTCTCTATGATCGTAACCAGGGGATGATTTGTGTTCCATCTCAGAGGACAGTCGTGGATTCAGTTCAGAGTTTGATCAGGGAAGACATCACCTCCGGCAGTGTAGCACTCCTTCAGTACAGGAAAGTCTGGGCGCTCAGCACTGGGGATGGGCCTTGCACCTCTGGAGTGTGGGGCTTGAGCCTTGGACTTTCCGATTCGGCTACGAGAGATAAAGTGGCACACACCAAAACACTCTAATGGAGAGGAAAGAATATGAGACGGAGACAGAAGATGAACCTTAAAGGGAGGATACAAATATTTTATTGCTCTTTCACCAATTAAATGAAGCAGTGAAGGTGGCGGAAGGGCACTTCAGCATATTCTTCAACTGCTCTCCGAACTTGGTCTGGGTCACTGCATAGATGAAAACATTGGTGCAGGAGCTGAGAAGCTGGAGCATGTTGGTTGTCTCTTGAAGGATGAATTGCGGGTCATTGAAATCCAGGCCAGTGAAATATGCCTCACCTGTAATCTGCACGTAGATGAAATGTCCGACATAGGTGACCCACAGGAGGAGAAAGTTGAGGGAGATGACGAAGAGCAGGACAATGGACCTTTTACAGTTGTCCATCTCTGGATCTCTGTGACTCTCAACTCCCCAGAGCCTCCTGCGAGCTCTGCTGGCCGCTAAAATGTGCCTTACGGTCAGTGCATTGAGCAGCAGAATGAGGAGGAACGGGAGGAAGGGGGTTAAGATGCGGTCAAGCCAGTCATAGACCTGCCAGATGGGCAATGTGTAATAGGTGGACTTGATGTTGCAGAACTAGGGCACCCCGTCCAGAATATACAAGGGCTGGTAGCTGAAGTAGAAAGGGACGCTCTTGACACAGCTCAGGGCACTGACCAGTCCTATAACCAGTGACGCAGTTTTCTCACTGCAGTATCTGGCCTTCAGGCTCTGACAGCAGATGGCCACGAAACGGTCGATGGTGAAGGTGACCATCAGCCAGACTGAGCCATCTCGTGTGGCATGGACGAGCATGGTGCTGACAGCGCACCCTGGGGTGGTGAAGAGGACACTCTCATGAAAGTAGATGCCACTGATCCAGTTGAATGTGACAGCGGTGATGGTGACCAGGAAATCTGTCACCACTATCACCACCAGGTAATAGGAGATGCATTGGGAGAGCCCGCACCGGCCACGGGATAAGATTATGATCGCCACCATGTTGACTGTGAGGGAGGAAAAGAGAGATATGTTACCGAGCTAAATCCAAACACCAGCTGCTACCTCATGCAACTTGTTAATAAAAAACCGTCCTCACCCGTGCCTGTGCCACCTCCTGACTCCAACCATTCCAAAGCCGTAACTGCTTGTTTGGCATCCAATTCTGGATAAGTGCATATTTGATACAATTAAACATTTGAGAATCAGAAGACATTGCCTTCAATCCCCACTAAAAACTCTGTTCTCTCACCACTGAGTCCATCCACCGAGACTTGAGGCCCTTTACAATCTTGGCGACCTGTTTGAGCCAGAGCTGCACTTCCAAACGTCCTCCGCCCTATGATGATCATCTTGCACCAAGACTGGTCACTTCCACATTTCTAATATCGACCACAATATCACACGTCTCAAAACTTGCCTTCGGTTAGCAGCTGCTCAAGGTTTCCCATACATTTGTAACATCTAGATGCCAACAATTGGAATAGTCTCTTGGCGTTCTCCCACTTTAGGTCATCAGTGATTTTAAACTCATCTGAAGCACTTGGTGGGGATATTCCTATTCACAGGAAGTCCCAATCATCCACCAGCCCTATGTTCGCCCACTTACATTGGCTCCCAGCCTGGCAACACCTTGAATTTAGTATCCTCATCCTTGCTTTCAAATCCACCCATAGCCTCGTCATTACTTACTCCAGTAACCCTCTAAAATCGTTTTGCTCACAGCCAATATCTATAATCTTGTGTACCCCAGAAATTAAATGTTCCACTGGCGGCGAAGTTGCCTTTTGCTGCCGTGGCCTTAATGTCTGGATATCCCTCCCTCAAATCCTTCGCCTTTCTTTCTTTCTACCAGACGATTCTCAAATCCTACTCATTCGATGAAGCTTTTGGTTATCGGTCCTCATTTCTCCTTATGTAGTTGATATCAAATTTTGTTTGTTAAATCTGCTGCGAAGCACCTTACCTCACCACACGGTCTACAGTGGTTGAAGTAAAAGCTCAACTCTAATTTCTCAAGTGGAAACGAGCGATGGGCAATAAATTTTGACCTTGCCAACGACAGTAATAAATAAATATTATATTCTACTGCATAATAATAAATGAAAAATACTACTTCCTTCCAGAGGTGGCACTGCTGATTCCTGCAATTAATGAGTGTACATTTGATATCACAATGCATCTAATGTAATTATTGCACTGTAAAGAATCAGTGTAAATCATTGTAATAAAATAAATGCACGACAATGATGTTTAATACTCTGTGATACGCCATTGCTCCATACAATGTTAAAAACGCTATAATGCATTTTATTACATTGGAATGAAAGCTAATGTTTAACAATGTAACGTAATACTGTCCATACATTTTCATACATTATACTTCATAATTCAGCAACCCAACGGACGCTGTTTCTATAAACTTGCACCATAGATCATTAAATAATATCTTGCGCTGTTACATCATGCAAGTGGAATTCATAAACTATAAGTCACCGTAATGCAGTACAATATCATATACTGCACCTCTATACAGGAATACAGTTCACGTTCCTTAAACTCAAACAGCGCTGAATATTAAAAAAAAGCCCCTTCCCGAAATCTAAGGCACAAGTGTTCTGGCGACTTAAAAGAAAGTAAATAATTAATTTGGAGTCTATAACTTACCCGGGACACTAATAACAGCGAGAACAGGATAGTAAATAGCATAGACAGGTCCATTCGCTGGCCCGTGCATCTCCTTTCACAAACTAAGGGAATTCTGCAAGCTGTGAACCTTAGCTCTGAGACGCTTTCAACTTATACTGGCTGAAACTCTCAAAGGGACAATTAGGTTAGAACATGCACCTTAGTTACAGTTCAGTGAACAAACAGAAGGACTCACGGTTTCATGCCTTCCATTTGTAACACCGGCCAAGTGGATGGTTCCATATCTTTTTGGGCGAGCTGCTGGTTGCCAATTCTGCGGCACAACTACCTCTCCTTCCCGCCAAACCATTTCTTGGAGTCCTCATTAAGCAGCCAATAATTATAGATATGGTCCATAGACCCGATCTCTAAGCTAAAACTGTTTCTTCCCATCTCTACTATGTTCCCAAATAGTTTGTGTTTTTAAGAGTCAGGTTAGATCGTCCTCCCCCCCCCCCCCCCCCCCCCCCCCCCCCCCCCCCCCCCACACACCTTAAACCAGCTTATATTTCAACTCTTTCCTGGACTCGAAATCAAGTTCTGTCGAAGGGTCATGAGGACTCGAAACGTCCACTCTTTTCTCCTCCGCCGATGCTGCCAGACCTACTGAGTTTTTCCAGGTAATTCTGTTTTTGTTTTAGATCGTGTGTTTGATTGATTGGTAAGTATTTTGGTTCTTAATCATTTAGTGCAATCAAATCATTAAATTGACTTATCGCTGAACAATTTTAGAGAGACTGCCCTTGATATCAAGGCAGCATTTGCCCGAGTGTGGCAACAAGGAGCCCAAGCAAATCTGCAATCAGTGGGCATCAGGGGAAAAAGTCTCCGAAGGTTGGAGTCATACTTAGCACAAAGGAAGGTGGTTATGGCTGTTGCAGGTAAGTCATCACAGCTCCAGGACAGTACTGCAGGTGTTCCTCAGGGTAGTGGCCTAGGCCCAACCATCTTCAGCTGCTTCATAAATTACCTTCCTTTCATCATAAGGTAAGAAGTGGGGTTCTGTTGAAGGGTCATGAGGACTCGAAACATCAACTCTTTTCTTCTCCGCCGATGCTGCCAAACCTGCTGAGTTTTTCCAGGTAATTCTGTTTTTGAAGTGGGGATATTGGCTGATGATTGCACCATGTTCAGCATCATTCGTGACTCCTCAGATACTGGAGCAGTCCATGTCCAAATGCAGTAATGCCTGGACAATATCCAGGCTTGGGCTGACAAGTGGCAAATAACAGGCAATGACAATCTCCAACAAGAGAGAATCCAACCATCATCTCCTTGATGTTCAATATCATTACTATCACTGAATCCCCACTATCAACATCCTGGGGGGCTACTATTGATCAAAAACTGAGCTGAACTAGCCATACAAATACAGTGGCAACAAGAGCAGGTCAGAGGCTAGGACTTGTGCGATGAGTAACTCACCTCTGGACTCCCCAAAGCTTGTACACCAACTAAAAGGCACAAGTCAGGAGTGTGGTGGAACACTCTCCTCTTGCCTGGATGAATGCAGCTCCCACAACACTCAAAAAGGATAGGTGGGATGCAGATTTCAGGTTAATATCAGATCATCCATGATCTTATTAAATGGTGCGACATGCTCGAGGAACTGAATGGCCTACTCCTGCTCCTTTTTGTACTCTCGTATCTTCGAATGGTCCAGTGCAGTCATAACTGAGATAAGGTCATCAGGTCAAGGGCAGTGATCACTGAAACAGGGTAAAGTGGCCATCTCACATTTTAAAGTTGCTCTGCCATTCAGTAATATCGTGGCTGATTTCCAAATTCAACGTCACATTCCCGCACTCTCCCCATATCCCCTGATCCTTTTAGTATCCAAAAGCCTATCGAATATTGTCTTGCATACACACATGAACACCCACCGCTCTCTGAGTTACAGAATACCACAGATTCACAACAATAGTTCTACTGCAGATCCTTTTTCCTTCTCCGTTCTAATGGATGACTCTTTATTCTGAAGCTGTGATCCCGAGTCAAGTGGCAAGTAAATGCAGAAAAGTATGATCTGATTCATCTTAGTACTAAAAGTGAAAAGAAGCAATATGAAATTAAGGGTTCAGTTGCAAAGGGGATGTAGGAGTAGAGGAGCCTTTGGGTCTATGTGCATAAATAATTGAATAGCGCAGGGCAGATTGAGAAAACGATTACTAAATATACAGCATGCCAGTCTTTATAAATAGGGTACAAAGGATGCAAACAAGGGAATTATGACAAATCTGTGCAAAAGACTTGGCCTCAGCTGGAGTATTATGTGTCGTTTTGGCCATCGCACTTTCGGGTGGAAGTGAAGGCATGAGAGCTGGTGCAGAAAAGGCTCATGGGAATGATTCCAATGAAAATTAATGTAAGTTACGTGGATGGTTGGTCTCTGTGGAGAGGGGAACATTAAGTGGAGATTTGATAGACATGTTAGGGATGTGCAAAATGATGTGGGAAATGAACAACATATATAGGGAAGGATTGAGAATGAAAGGGCTGTGATACAAGGCGATTGGCAAAAGATGCAACGGCGACATGATGGAAATCTTTTCCCATGGACTGAGTAATTCACATCTGAAATGCACATCCTGAGTGTGTGGTGGCAGCAAGTCCAATCGTGGTTTTCAATAGGGAATCAAATAATAACCTGAAGAGCAAAGCATTGCGGAGCCACAGAGAGAAGACGGATAGTGGGACTGGGAGAGCTGCATTTGAAATGGGCTAGCACGGACATTACGGGGTGAATGACCTCTATCTGAGATATAATCATGCGACGATTCAGTGATTTAATAATTCTATACATTTTCTACTTGAGAAACAAAAAATCCTTAAATAGGAAGGAGGTGAGAAAATGGAAGAACTGAAGGAATGTCTTTAACAGAATAAATGGACAGGAAACACGAAATTTACTCTTTGATGGCATGTGGGCGTCACTAGCAAGGCCAGCGTTTGTTGCCTATCTCTAATTGCCCTTGAATTGAGTGGCGTGCTGGGCCATTTGCGAGGGAGGTTAAGGGTCAACCATATTGCAGTGGCTCTGCCCAGCCATTGATTCAATGGTGGAATTGGCCAATCATGGTGCTGTGACTGATGGAAAGTGTTGGGAGGTCGTCGATTCCAAGGGGCAAACTTCCATCATCTTTGTGAAAAGTGCATTCAACAATGTTTCTGGGTCGTAACCTCTACATAAATGCAGTCGGTTATTAAGATAGAACGGCCTAATTTTAAGAGGGATCACTGTTGAGGTACGCATGTTCTCACCCACTGCAGCGCCCGTGAACACAAAGGGACCTTTCCCAGCTGCGGTAATTGTGGGAGATGCTGACCTCCATGGAAAGATCATGGGTGGATTGAATCCAAACCCAAACTACCCTCAGCTTGGAATTGCCCGGTCTCTTGCTTGTTCCCTGGAGCGGATGAAATCTCTCAGCCGTTTGTAGCCCGAATGCTGGAAATCACAGGAGATGATGAATGTTTATCAAGTCAAACGAGGAAACACGGATTCAACAGCAAAAGGGAAAGAAACTAATTTGCTGTTATCTGAGGTAAAAGGCGGCGATAAATTCACCCTAGATTACAAATCGGTACATTATGAATTTTTCCAGGAAAAGGGAGATGAGAATATGGAATAATTTCATGAACCATGTTTGAAGGCGAATTGGACAGGAGATGATATCAAGAATTATAAGGAGCGAGAAGGAAATGCAGATTTAATGAGCTTAATCATTTCATTCTGTACTGTAAAATTGTAAGAGCCACTGAAAATATATTCATGAGCAATATTTGTACTTTGTACAAGTTTCCATGCATTGTGTATCTCCATGTGTCTGCAATCCCACAATGTTCAGGATTTTGTACAGCGCCCTCCGTGCTCTGTATCACTGCGTCTGTAATCCCACCATGTTCAGGATTTTGCACAACTCTCTCCGTGCTCTGTATCACTGTGTGTCTGTAATCCCACCATGTTCAGGTTTTTGTACGGCTCTCTCCGTGTTCTGCATCACTGTGCTGTGGGCCGACTCAGTGCACAGTAATACACAGCGGAGTCGCTCAGTTGTAGTTTGAAGATATTTAACCGGCTGATTTTCTCGGCAGAATCGATAGAAGCAGAAATTCTCTCCCCGGCAGCATTTTCTTTATTCTCCTCTCCTGAAGTGTGTCTCTGAAGCAGATATTCTGGAGCCTGTCCTGGGGACTGACGGTACCAGTGTACTGTGTACTGACAGATACCTGAATATTCACAGCTTAAAGTAACGGTGTCACCAGCAGCAGAGGTTTGTAAAGGCGGATTCTGGAATATCAGGAGACTGGAACCTGAAGGGTGAAAAATGAACATTTTGTGTTTGTTTAGCTACTGCTGACATGGGAGATTTGTCAATCGCGCGAACAACTTTGTGTTTTTTATCTTGATTTGAAGCCTGTTCGAACGCTGCTCATTGTTACTGAAATATGATCAACTGGGGAATGAGGTGATATTTTCTCTTCCATAGCGAATTCCTCCGATCAGGGCTTCCCTATCTGAATGGGTTTGGGGAACAGATTCAATAGTAACTTTCAAACGGGTGATGTATCTGTTCTGAAGCAGAAAAAATGCAGGGATATGGGGAATATGCATGAGTGGTGGAAACGATTGGATTACACTTTTAAAGGGACAGCACCTACACGATGGGCCGGATGTCATCTTTCCACGCTGCATGGTTCAATGATGTATATTAGATTTGATTTGATTTTCCCCGCTGAGAGACAAACCCGAGGGAACTTCTTATTAACAGTGAAACAGTCAGTTTCGAAAAACTATTTGTCTGACAGTGACCCAGATATAACGCATCAATGCGCACAGCAAACTCCAACAGAATGCGATTGCAATTCGTCAGCACCAATCGGGTCAAACAGATAGTGAATATCGATGGTGAAATGTCAACCATTAGCTTCAGTTTCACACTTCTCAGGAGTTTCCATCTGCCTTTGGGTCTATTAGTTTATTTTTTTCGATCAATCTATGTTTCCACATTTCTCTTCAAATTAAAATATTTACAGTTAGTTTCAGTTTATTTCTACATTTACTTTGCACTGTTTGTACGTCTTGCAATCGTGAGAACTTGTCCTAAACTCTCTTAGTAGTCGGTTGGGTTCAACCTGTTCAGTTTCCGCAGTGGTTTTACTGTTACTCACTGGGAACTGCCTCTTCCGGCTCTCTGACAATTTCAATTCCTTCCGCCCATTGACTGATTCTTTCCGCTTTCTCTGGGCGGAGTTTTCTCTAAATTTTTCATTGTACTCAATCTGCAGGAGAGGGATCGGCCATTTGGCACAGTGATTTATGCTGTGGGTATACTCCACAGCAGTCTCCCCAACCCGAAACCGAATTGACCATTTCCATCCGTATTTCTTTCTCCCTCCTGTATTTTCAGCCTTCCCATAAATCCATCAATAATGTCTGCTCCAACCACTCAGTGTGGCATCAAGTTCCACATTCTGACGGTTTTAGTGTACATTTTTCTTCTTAATGTCTTTGTTCTGTTAGTGACGACCTGATACTAATGTCCTACTGATCTAGGCTCATCCATAGGCACGCACTCTATTAAACCCGTTCATAATTTTAAAGATTTCTCTGAATTCTCTTTCTGGTTCTCTGTTTTCCAAAGTTAAGTGACCCAGACTTTTCAATCATTCCAGAGAGATGTGTATTTTTGCTGATTCCTTTTCCCAGCAATTTAAGTAATCAATGCAAAGAATCTTACAAATAGAAGCAGGGATGGCCATGGCAACTTACAGACCTGTTCCGACGCCAATAATAACGTGGATGATCTTCGATGTAAGCATCACATTCCCATATTCCTAGATTATTTTAATAATCAAAAATCTATGGAACACTGCCTTGAATACACTCGTCCACTGAGTATCCACAGCTCTCTGAGCTATAGAATGCAACAGGTTCACAACAATAGCCTGGGGAAACATCCAGTCGTATCTGCCATGTGAGCCGTTGAGAATATGATAATGAGATCACCTCACATTCCTCTAAACTACTCTTATGAAAGTACAATGAGTTTAAAAATATTTTTCTCGTTTATTGTGCAGTGTGTTAATGGGTGTAAGTATAGTTGGTTCTGTCTGTGATTTTATTGCATTTTGAGTCAAGTGCACGGCAAGTCTGAAATTATCAAAGGAAGCTACATGTGGAAATATACTTGAAATTCTAAGATGTAAATGTGGATGCTGGCTCAGCATTTAAGGTGTGAAGGAACGTTGTGTTTCAAAGTGGTGTTAGACTGTTTACAATTAACCAGATAAACAAGGCTAAGGAGTCAGATTTAATTTGTTCTGAGGGGTGCTGACAATATTGGCAACATGAAAGTTTTTATGTTATGAGGAAGATACAGTTTCAAAGACATGTGGAACAATAAAAGTTACATGTTAAAGAGAGAGAAACATACATACAGGAGAATGAAAGGCTATGTGAGGAGAGGGCCATGTCAGATCTAACAGGCATCCGTGAAACAACATTCATGCAGCCTCCAGCCATTTTTGCATATGTCTGCTATGTAAAGATAGTAAAGTTGGGGAAGCCATTTGGAATTCCACTGTCAAGTGTGTGCTCTGTTAACTTGCTGTTTCTGTTTGAAATCGAAAATCTATTTGGACTGTTGCCTTAAAGGGATGTATAACTGGGAGTCAAGTTAATTCAGAATTTTAGGTGTTGTTATAATAGTAAATAACTTGTCTCTTATGTATGTGTTTGAAATATTTTATTTTGTTAATAAATATTATAATTTAATTTCTCAAGAGTCTTTAAAGGTCTTGCTGGTCTCATTAATTCAGAATCAGTGCACACATCTTCCAGTGATAAATATAGATTGCAAAACTGTTGTGACAGAGCGATGAGGTTTCCTTTGTGGATTTGGTCCGCCTGGTACACATCACCTGCCACGTGATTACATGACTGGGGGCTGTTTGCGGGATACTGGAAGTTGCTTGATTGGTTTGGAGTTGATCAATCTGAAGCCTACCAGAAGAAAATTTAATCCAGGAGTTACTGTGAGGGGTTTTTAAGTGACGAGAGTGCAAAACTTGTTGCATCCATGGCACACACCATCTGCACGTCATAACACGAGGCAATGCGGGCTGTCACGGCTTCACCTTCTTCTCATAGGATAAACCATTTAACTCAGGAAGCTGCCTGACGAAACTTTGTTCACTTCCTTCAAGGCATGTAGATGTTTTCTCAATTATGAATATAAAACTTTACACAGCATCCAGACTGGAGTCCAGTGCAGTCCTTCCCACAAACAATACTTCTCTCAATTGTTTTGTAATACCGAGGGGTACTGATTCATCAGCTGAGGTGGCGGTTTGTGCATAGGTGGCAACCAGCCGGAGGTTTCCTTCCTATCATTGGCCTGATGCCATGAGACGTCCTGCCATGGAAGTTAATGTTGAAGGCTCCAAGGACAACTGCTTGCTGACTGTATATCACCTCGCTACCACCTCTGGGTCTATCATGCTGGTGGCCCAGGTCATACACAGGGATAGTGATGGTGCTGGATAAGACATTGTCTCTAAGTTATGATTCCATGAGTTTGATTCTGCCAGGTTGTTGCCTGACAAATATGTGGGAAAGCTCTCCCAGTTTTAGCACATACCTCCAGATGTTAGTAAGGAGGACACTGCAGGATGGACACGCCTAGGTTTACCATTGTCATTTCCGAAGCCTAGGTCGATTACAGGTGACATGAAGGTGGTGTGGTTCATGGTTTATCCTTTTTTTAGACTTAGTAGCCATTTGATTCAAATAAGTGACTTGCTTGGCCATCATTTCACAAAGCACTGAAGGGTAAACCACAATTCTTTGTGTCTGAAGTTTTATGTAGGTTAGACCAGGTAAGAACAGCAAATTTCCTTTGATTAAGTAGACTAGGGTGCTGGGCGGCTTGCAACAATCGGCAACAGTTTCATGATCACCATACTAACAACAGCTTTTAAATCCTGGTGTTTGAATTCCACCAGCTGCTGCAGTGAGGTTTGAACCAGGGTTAACACACAGAGGATTGACAGGGTGTCTGGGTTATTAGTCTAATGACATTACCACGAGGCCACCCTTCCCCATGGCGATTATTTGCCTGGATACTTTGCAACACGTCACGGTTTGGAGTCACTTACCAGCTGTGACAGTCACCTCTGTCCCAGAACCGTCTGCATAACCATCTTTCCAAATGGAACCACATCCATATTTATACTGAGCTTTACAGTAATAGGTGGCTATGTCTTCAACTCTCACATCCCGAATTTCCAGAGAAAAAATATTTTCTGCTTTATTCATCGACACAACAAATCTACCCCCACTGGAGATCCGCTCCCGCTCAGTCCCAGTCTGGGTTTGTCTGAAGAAATGTCTGTCCTATAAACGATGAGAATTACCATGGAAAATGCAGGTGATGGTGAGAGACTGACACTCCTTCCTGGTCACCGCTGCCGGGGTCTGTACCACTGACTGATTGAAAGAGCCTGGCAATTAAACAGAGAGAGTTTAATGGACCATCAAAGCCAAAACCCAGAACGGGGCTAAAACCCCACACAGTGTCTGCAATTGGGATGGATTCGGGCAGCTTTATATAAGATTTACACAATGTCAGTTTGTTTGATCGGTATTCAGGGGGTAAACAGGGGCTGCTCTTGGAGACTGGGGCTCAGAGCTGGACTGAAATACTTTAGAGCGTAGAGTTCCTTTGCAGAGGGCTGTGTCCCGCGGAGCATTGACAGGCCACATGGTTCCCATCTCTCTGGTAGTGTGTTGTGTGAATAAGTGACAGAGTTAAAAACGGAACCTGCAGTTTCATGTTGCTTCCTTGGGCCTGTGAGCCTGATGTGAAGTCCCCTCTCCCATTTGTCTGATATTCAGTGCCCTGCGTAATGGGGCAAGGGAGGTGGAGCTGTTTCTTAGTGAAGTCTGCCACCTTCATTCTCCCACAGTAATGAGCCTGCAGGTCGGTCCATATGTGTTTGGCAAATGGTATTTTATGAGAGTGGGATGTGAGATAATCCCTCCTTCCCCAATATTATTCTAACTGTCATGAAAAAACAGAAAATGCTGGAAAGAGCTCGGCAGATCTGGCAGCATCTGTGAAGAGTGAAACAGAATTAACGTTTCGAGTTTGTATGACTCTTCTTCAGAGTTACCTGTGCTGGAAATTATGAAACATCTCCCTGAACTGGCTGGTGGGCCTTCAGTTGAAAGTCCGTGCCAAGGGAAGGAGCCTTACACCTGCCTTAGTCCAGCATCTGAGTATCAGATTACAATGTGAGACAGTCCAGTGACTTTGCCAATATTCAGGCGGAAGAACAGAAACACCACAAAGAATAAACTCTCCACTTCATTGAAACAAATGCTTGCTGCACACCTTCCCCTGTGACTTGCACTTAAAATGATGTTTCCAGAAAGCAGTGTTTCTTTCCAGGTCTGGACTATTCAGAGTTTCAGTTGTAGTGTTAGAACATGAAGTCACACTCAGAGGGACAGTTGAAATGGGGGTGGGCACCGTGTTTGGAACTTATTTAAAATATCACACTCACTACCTTGGTGAGATCTGTTAGCTGTGTTTGAACTGTCCTGAATCTAACAACACGTTCTGTTGAAGTGAACCTTGTGAATCAGCCGCGGTCAAATGCTCCTGGAAACTGACGGGGACAAGGACATGGAGCTGCTCAGTAATCCAGGCAGGCATGCAAAGGACATATACATCATCTGATTCATTGAAAACTAAAATAAAAACCTGACAAGGCCTTTTTGCTCCATCCACAAGTTTTGCACGTTAAATTTTGCCCAATTCCCCTCTGAATTTGAATGCTACTGGCGCGAAACAGTGCAGAACAGCGCATGACATAATCATGTTTTGCCTCAGAGCTACCACAAATACAACTTGTATTTTAAAGCACATTTATTACAATGAAAGGTCCCTTCAGCAGGTAATGACAGTGATCTTCATGAAGCATGAATCCTGAGAGGCCGATGTGGCCAATCACCTGAGTCATCGTCTGCAATGTGGGACACGGATACATTTTGGCATCATAATTACCAACACTCAGATTGTAGCAGTCTAACTTTAAGAGGCCATGATTCTTTAAAAGGAGAAATATTATCTGAATGTATTTCAATCAGCATTTGTTTGGAAAAAAAACATAATTTCTTCTTTCAATAGGTTTAATTTTTCTCCAATTCCATTTATTTTGATATATTTACATTTAGTTTCATTTTATTTCTCCATTTCCTTTGTGCAGTTTGTGCTTCTTGCATGGAAACAGAGCTATCGTGGGAACTTGCCCCAAAGTCTCTCAGTTGTCTGTTGGGTTCAGTCTGTTCCGTTTCCGCAGTGGTTTTACTGTTATTCACTGGCAACTGCATCTTCCCCCTCTCTGACAATTTCAAATTTGTTCCGTCCATTTACTGATTGACTGGTTGAAGTTTTATCAAAGTTTTACTTTACACAGTATCTGCCAGAAGAGGAATATTCCATTCTGTACAAATGATTTATGCTTGTGTATTTACTGCAGACCAGCCTCCATCCGCCCGAAATCTAATTGACCATTTCCAGTCAGCTCCCTGAGTCAGTCTGTTCCGTTCTCCCTCCTTTATTTTCAAGTCTTCCCATAAATGTATCAAACCTCACTGCCCCAACCACTCCCTACGGCAGCAAGTTCCACATTCTGACCTGCCTGTTTTTACACTTCTTCTTCTTAATGTCATTATTTGTTCTGTTAGTGACTGTCTTATTCTAATGGCTCTAGGCTCACCCCCAAATAAGCAGCTTTTCCACAAGTACCCCAATGAACCCGTTCATAATTTAAACGATTTCCATGAATTCTCCTTTTCTTTCCCTGCTCTCCAGAGACAAGAGGCCCGGCCTGTTCAACCTCTCCACAGAGATGCAGATTATTCCTGATTTATTTTCTCAGGAGTGTAACAGATCAAAGCAGTTAATGTAACAGATAGAAGCAGGAGCGGCCATATTACCTTTCAAACCTTTTCTGCCATTCAATAATATCCTAACTCATCTCCTCGCTCAACATCACTTTGCCGCAATGTCCCCATATCCCTTGATTCTCTTAGCATCCTGAAATCCATTGTACACTTCCTTTAATACACCCAACCACTGAGCATCCACAGCTCTCTGAGGAAGAGAATGTCAGAGATTCACAACAATGGCTTCACTGAAGAAATTTCTCTTCTTCTCATTCCTCATGGTCGAGTCCTTATTCTGAAACTGTGACCCCTAGTTATAAGCTCATCAGCCTGGGGAGACACCCACTGGCAATCTATCATGTCCTGAATATTAGGTGTTCTAATGAAATTACATCTCATTCATCTAAGCTCTCGGGAACATAGGCCCAGACGATTCAATCTCTTCTTTACGACAATCCCTTTATCTCAGGGATCAGCCTGATGAACGTTTGCTGCACGCCTTCCAAGGCATGTAGATCCTTCCTTAAGTAAGGAGACCAAAACTTTACACAGCATTTCAGACTGGAGCCCATTTCAGTCCTTCCTTCCATAGACCTCACCAACCCCCCTGTGCTCAGATTGTACTTTGAATGGGCCAGAGATCCTCCAATCCTCTCCTTTTCGATGAATTATTTATTGCTGCTTCTAAATGAACATTCCCCCCATTTACAACTTACAATTGTTTCCTTATGTTCCCTGTTCTCCTTTATAAGATTAATGCATCATCCTCACTTTCTCACTGCACTGTGTTGTTCCACACACAGTAATCAGGGATACAGATAAATTACAGCAATCACATCTCTCAAACATCTACATTCAATATAGAGAAGTATCTGCAGTTCCAAACCTTCATATTTCAGTCTGAGGGCGGAAAAGTAGGAAATTGTTTGGTTATATGAAAGAAATGGCGGGGACAATGTCGTTAATTTCAGTCACTGATTGTCCAATAATAAAATTCTATCTGGGCCCACATCAGGATCTCTTATATCTGAAGCCCGTTTTGTCACTCTCCCGTTTTTCTCCCGGGTGAGGTATTGAACTGGCCGCAGTTGTTTGAGTTTATTCACCAGGTGCCTCATTCACATTGCGCGGCTCGGACTGCAATCTGCTGACCAGGAGAGAGCTCTGCGACTCCGCTCCCGGAATCGAAAGGGACAGACCGTGCTCCCTCAGTCACAGGTAACACCGGGAGTGGAGTCCGGATTGTCGACAATCTGCGCTCATTAAAAGTGATTCAGAGTGTAAGAGTCCGTGATGTTCATGGTGTCCCCGATGTGCCCGTTACACTAATGGTGCTCCAGATTCCGTCAACTCCCACATCCCACCCAAATTCTACTGATATCAATAATAAACTGTCGGTGAACGTTACCCGGGACAGGCTGTAAGCTGGTGGGGTTTGCAGTCACTTACCGGCTGTGACAGTCACCACTGTCCCGGATCCATCCGCATAATCAGTAAACCATCACAGTGACACCGCTCTCAGTCTCCCCGGTACAACAACCACCGACACCTCAACCTGCCGGGAACTCATCATCACCAGACAGTAGAAACTGCACAAATATTCAGTGGATTTAAATAAATAAACAATATTCAATGTTTCAAAGTCTCTGTCGGTTCAAACTGTTCTTTGTGAGGCCCTGAGATCTGAGTAAATGGTCCCGGAAACGAGATGTTCGCTTCATATAAACAGACAAAATTATTAAAGTAAGAGAACTGAATGGTGGAAATTACAATGAAATGTAACCATATCACAGCGATAATAACATCAGCCCAACAATTCACTATCCGGACCCGCAGAATTTATATTGTGACCGGACAGAGGTATTTGCTCAGGTCTCCCCCACTGTGACTTCCCCATACTCCCATCTGTCGTACTGGTACTGAGCTTTACAGTAATAGGTGGCGGTGTCTTCAACTCTCACAACCCGATATTCCAGCGAAAATGTCTTTTCTGCTTTGTTCACCGACACAACAAACCCCCCCCCCCCCCCCCCCCCACCCCACCCCCTCGCTGGAGATCCGCTCCCACTCTGTCCCGGTCTGGGTTTGTCTGAAGAAAGCCCCGCCCGTCAAAGGACGAGCGTAAAAACCACCATAGAAAACGCAGGTATTGAATAGGGACTGACACTCCTTCCTGGTCACCGCTGCCGGGGTCTGTACCACTGACTGACTGAAAGATACCTGGAAATTAAACAAAGAGAGTTTAATGGACCATCAGAACCGAACTACAGAACGGGGTTAAAACTCGAGCAGCTTTATATTAAATCCACACAATGTCGGTTTGTTTGATCGGTACTCACGGGGTAAACAGACACACAGGGTGAAAACAAGGAGGATTCCCATCGCTCTGCTGCCTGGAGCTGAGGGTTTATATGACGGGGAGCTGGAGACTGCAGCCCTAGACTGCACTGGGAGACCGGACCTCAGAGCTGGACTGAAATATTTTAGGGGGATCGAGTTGATTTGCACAGGGCGGTTCCGCTGAGATCATTGATTTGCCGCACGGTTCTCGGGTCGCTGGCTAAGTGTTGTGTGAATAAGCGACAGGTTTATGAGAGGAGGCTGCAATTTTCTGGCTCTACATTTGGATTGTGATCTGGATGTGAAAGCCCCTCCCACAATACTCTGGTGTACAGGGGTGGGGGAGGGGAGCTTTTCTTACTGCCAGTTGTGCTGCCGCCTTCCTTTCCCCGCAGTGATGAACTAGGAGGGCGGTGCATGTGTTTGTATTGGTGGTGTTTGTTTAAGGTGGAATGTGGGCCCAGGACACCTAGAATCCCCCGGCCCCGCTCTTTTCCCAATATTCCGGAGATTGTTTAACATCGCCCTGAACGGGCTGGCGGGACCTCAGTTAGACTTCTGATCTGAAGGTCGGCGCCTCAGGTTCGGCACCTACCCCGGAGCAGCAACTGGGGACAGGTTATAATATGAAGTAGTCCAGTGGCATTACCAATATCCTGGCAGGTCTGCACAACATGCATATAAACTAATTATGGCTGATTAGTTCAATTCGCTGGATTGCGAGCTCGTGGTTCGGAATAATGCCAACAGTACGGGTTCTATTCGCATTGTGGCTGAGATAGGCTGGTGACCTGCCTGCGCCTGCGCGTGGAAGGCGATGGTAAAGCACCACAAACAAAGCTACCAAGAAAACAGCTCAGGTCGAAGCAACTGCAGAAAATCGGCCATCGGCAGGGCACACCTGAATAAATACAAGGAACAAACTCCCCTCCTCATTTAACAAATGATTCCCGCACCAGTCCTGCTTTGGGGTACATATAAAATGATGTTCCATTTCAGCCATGTTTGATTTCCAGGCTGGGAATATTCAGAATTTCCGTTTGAACGGACACAGATTGAATCGACACTCGGACGGGCAATGGACTTTGAGGAAACATTGTGCTTGGAGCTTGCTTTAAAATTCACAGTCACCGCTTTCTGTTCTGAAAAATGTTTTTTTTTTCATTCGTTCACGGGATGTGGACTCTGTTGGCTGGGCCAGCATTTATTGCCCATCCCTAGTTGCCTTGAGAAGGTGGTGGTGAGCTGCCTTCTTGAACCGCTGCAGTCCATGTGATGTAAGTACACCCACAGTGCTGTTAGGGAGGGAGTTCCAAGATTTTGACCCAGAGACAGTGAAGGAACGACGATATATTTCGAAGTCACGACAGTGAGTGACTTGGAGGTGTTCAGAATTATCTCTTACCCAGCAACGTCCAAATGAACCCTCTGACAAGGAGGAGGTCAAAGTTTTCACAAACCTGACAACAGAGTTAGGGGAAATACTGCGCAGCATTGCGGGCAGGGACGAAAAGACCATTAAAGGGCGAAAGGGACATTGAAACAGCAGCACATCACAGAAATACGGCCTACAGCACGTCACATAGACATGGCGATGATTTGGCCCACAGTGGAGAAAAGCACATTTTGTCTGCATGATCGTCCAATTCCTGACAGTATTTTTAATGTAAATCAAAAATGCAGCTTTGAGGCTACTACAGAATTTAAAATAAACATATACATGTGTAGTGCAGTGTAAGTTTATTTAATATAAATACGGATATGGCCTGGAATAGTAGTAACAAAAACATGGCCTAGTGTGATATAAATAGAGACAGGGGATATTTCAGTAATCACTGAGGCAAGGCCTGGATTAAAGCAACTAGAGATGGCGTCGAGTGCAAAAAGGACCTGGTTTAGAGTAGTTAGAACAAAGACAGGATCTATTGAAATCTAAACAAACTCAAGAGTAGTGTTTTAAGTTCCTCCTTCCAGTTCACCTCTTGATTTTCAAGTATCTTTGGAAAGTTTTCTAAGTGTTCCACAGTGAAGATAGACACAAAATACCTGTTTAACGCCTCTGCCACTTCCTTGTTTTCTCTTATCAATTCCCCAAGTACACTACCCAGAAGACCAACATTAGCTTTAATCACTATTTTATCCTTTAAATGCTAGTAGAAACTCTTGCCATCTCTTTTTAATATTACTATCTAGCTTTCTCTCATGACTTTTTCTCTTTTTTAGTAATTCTTTTCTAGTTCTTAAGATTTGTCCAATCTCCTTACCTACCACTAATCTTTGTATATTTGTACAGTGTTTCTTTAATTTGATACTGTCCTTAAATTTCTTATTCAGTCACGGATGATGCATCCATCTTCCTTCTTTCTCAATGAGATAAATATTCGCTGAGAGTTATTAAATTTCTCCTTAAAAGCCTGCCACTGAAACTCAACTGTCCTAACTTTTAACTTAGTTTCCAAATTCACTTCCTCTACATCTGCTTTCATACCCTTATAATTACTTTTATCCAGGTTTACAACTTTAGTCTTCGATCCACTTATCTACCCTTTAAACTGACCATGAAATTCTATTGTGCTGTGATCGCTATCACTTAGAGTCTCCTTTACAATGAGGTTATTGATTAATCCTGTCTTATTGCTCATTACCAGGTCCAAAATAGCCTTCTTCCTGATTGGATCTGGAATGTACTGCATTAAGATATTGTCCTGAATACACTCTATGAGCTAATGCTCCAGGCTTCCTCTGCTAATCTGGTTCACCCAAACTGCGTGCAGATTAAAGTCACCCATGAGCATTGCTGTACCTTTCTTGCATGTCCCATTCTTCATTCCTCTATTTTTAGTCATTTTTTCCTGGTTCTTAAAATTTGAATATTCTTCTGACCTAACACTAATCTTTCCAGATTTGTACAGTATTTCTTTCAAATTGATGCTATCTTTAACTCCCTTATTCAGCCATAGATGATGCATCCATCTCAAAGAGTCCTTCTTTCTAACTGTGATAATAATTCTGATTCCTGATTCTACGTGTTGCTTTTTTTTTGAGCCCAGGTCATCCTTCACCACTGTACCAAGGAGACCTTGAATTAACCGAGCTACTCTACCACCTGTTCCCAGCTTCCTGTCTTTTCCAAATGGCAAAAACCCTTCAATGTTTAGGTCCCAGCCTTGGTCACCCTGCAACAATGTCTCTGTAGTGGCTCTCGGGTCGTTCATAGTTATTTCTATCCATTTTGTTAGGAATGCTGCGCGCATTCAGATACTCAAACTCTCTCTTTTTACTCTTTCTGGCCTCACCTGCTGGTGCAGCCTTAAATGTGTACTCTCTGACCCTTCCTGCCACAGGCTGGTTTTCATTACTCAAATAGTTATTCTGCCCTATTATCTCTTTGTTGCCTTTTGATTTGCTACGTCTCTCCTCACATGACCCCTTTCCCCCGGTATTTATTGTAAATTCCTCTCTATCACCCTGGTTATATGACTCTCCAAGACATTGGATATAGTCACAAGTGAGGCAAGCTCTAGTTTAATATAAATCGAGGAATTTACACAATGCAGCAATAAATCAATATTGCTTAATTCTTGAATCACTGGGTACAGCCAGGCACTGGGTTGATGCACCGAGGGGGGCGTCACTCACCTGTACAGTAAAGTTGCTCAGATTATCTTCTCATTCAATCACATCCATTTTCCTGCACCATAAGTGTATTTGCTTTATTTTGACCTGCTGTTTGTTTTTATGTTATCACACTGTTCATTTTACCTGTTTCCCATTATTTTCCCCAGCGTTCATCATCCTTTTCCTCATTAAAATCCACAGGATTCGCCAATTCACATGTTCACTGGTGACACCGAGCAGTCCACAGTCTGTATGTGCGCCCCTCAACTTCACTCAGTGTTCGTCTGTTTTCTGCATTCTTTTTACACAAAGCAGTACTGATCCCTTTACCGCACTTCACGCACCAAGGATCATTCAAATGGGAGAATAGCCAAGATCAACCGTTCACTTCCTGTGTCTTTATATTTATAGATACATATCCGCATCAATAGCCTTTTGCTGTTCTCCCTCTGTATCACTAGCTATCCTCAGTCTCAGATTTATCTATTTCACTCTTTATGCCTTTCTCGACACTCGGTGTATTCAATATTACCTTTATCTATGTCCGTCTGTTAGTGCCTCTCTGCCTACTGAGTACTGAGTACCGAATCTCATCTTTATCAAACTCCCTATGTTGGTGTCTCTCTGTCTCGCACTTATTCTCAACTTTATCTACATTCTACATTGCGTAGTTGTCTCAAAGTGTCCAGACAGAAACTGAGACAATACATGGACGAGATACTAATTCACATACCACAGCTCCTTTGATCAAATCCATAATTGTGAGAGCAGATGGCAATGAATGTATTCACCGTGAGGGCCTCATTCGCCCATCTTCACAAATTACTTGGGTCTTAAATCATTGAGACCAGACAGGAAAATGACTGATTCACTGAGGAGAGTCTCACTCTTCCATACAGGCAAGGATCTCAGGTCTTTAACTATTGAGACCAGATAGGCACTAAGCTGCTGTATCGACGTCAGTGATTCTGGAGCCGGCGGCGGTGGCGTAAGGAAACAGCTCACTCACTACCATAGGAATATTGTTGAGGTTTTAATCATTGAGTACATACAGGGGTAGGACTGATCCGCCGTAAGGAAGAAATCACTCGCTTGCAAAAGTACATTATTCAGGTCTTCCTTACAATAACCGCTTTGCAGAATTCAATAATTTAAACTCACTGTTCCCTTTTTTTGCTTCCTGCCTGGGTGTTTTAAATTTATATTTATCTACTTCTTTTCTGCTTTTATTTCTGCTTCTTTTTTCTCCGTCTCCACTATCCCCTTTACAATCTAGAGCTCCCCTATTGCCATTGTGTGGGAAATTCTGCATGCATTCACGAACATGGCTGGACTTCATGAGGAGCCGGATATGGGCGGTTGGGAATTATTATATAGAACAGGAGTAAATGAGGCCGGAAGACCTAAATGTATACATTTATGTGTTAATATTGGGGACAGGGGGGTGAGAAGGGACAAAGGTGCACAGAAAAGGCATCAAAGTAAAAGCGGAAGTTAAGGCGCCAGAGTTGAACTTGGGACTTTTTTTATTGTTAGTGCGAATTCAAATCATCCACAAATATAATTACGCAAGTTAAACTCAAGAGTTGTCTTGAATTTTTGCTCCTTTAAGCATGCTCCCTCTGAATCTTGCATAGGAGGGTGATAACTTGTCTCTTTTTTTGGCTGAGAATTAACTGAACATCACAATGTGGAATATTGTCTGGGATTCACTGCATCTCTGCCGCAGGGTGGGATTCATGTCACAGAAATACTCGGCAGTGCGGCAGATCAGGGCCTCAGCTCCAATGTACTGATGGTTTCTATCAAATGTAGAAAAGAATCAGACAATGATGTCGGTCTCCTTGTTTATATTTATACGAATAAGGGTGAATCAGCAGTTATGGATGTTGTCCGGGTTTCTGAATATACCAGAACATATAATGGTTCAGAAGATTTGTTTTCAAGATGCAGGTTATTGTGATGGCTTTTCACTCTTTGACCAAAGTTTCAGTTCCCGACTCGGCCTCTGTGCCTTGTCGCACATAAATATAACGTAAAGTAGCTGGGATAGATGTCACTATTATCGGGATCGTCATCACCATCATCTCAAGCAACATAATCATCAACAGCAGCACTTCACGGTTAATAACATCTGGGTTACAGCAGTCAGGGGGAGAACGGACAGTTTTCTGGGAAGGAAATACTAAGAAATGATATAATGGAGACGAACGGTATGATGCAATTCCTCTTGAGGATGTCTGAGTCTGTAACTCTGCAGTCCGTCAAATCTTCTGTCGGAACTGAAATGTAGATTCCAGCCCCTGTGCTTCTGATTCAATCAACGCCAAACGGAACAGCGGCAACCATCTCTCCAATAAAACAGGAAATGAAAGAAAGGTCAGAGCGAGAGAAACAAACGGAATTTGTGGGCAAGGCAATGATAATTCGCCCAGCAGAAATTATTTACCTTTGCCTCTCTGTACGGACTGCGTTACATTCACATTTATTTCAAATCTATGGCAAACAGACTAACGACATGAATTAGATATACGGATTAATTTATAGTTACCAATAACTTCATAGTTTAAGTCGCTCAATGCAGGAAGCTGAACCTCTCAGTGGGGAACACAAAACTGGGCAACCCATCCCAATGTACTGGAGCCAAACTGTTCATTAACACTGAACTAACCTTCTCAATGATGGGTCTGTTAGGAAGAGTTACAGTAATGAGCATGTGAGATCAAAAGCATTTCACCTGAAGTAACATTCAAAAAATTGTCTATCAGTATTGAAATGTAACAGGCGCTGGGAATCCACTGCCTGATGAGCTACCTGGTAGTTAGTTTAATGACTCTCATTTTAACTGATTTCAGAGAATACGGTCATGGTACAAGTTATGCAGAAGCCATTCTCACTAGGACTCAGCACACAGTTATACATGGCGCTGTCAGGGAGCTGCAGCACAGTCAAGGCGAAATCAGCTATATTATTGGGTGTTTCGAGAATTTTCCAGTTAACCGTGGAAACAGAATGAACAACAGGAAACAAAATGAATTAATATATATGTGTATATACATGCACACACACACACACACACACACACACACACACACACACACACACACACACATATATATATATATATAGATGGACAGATAGGTAGATAGATAAATAGATAGATAGATAGATAGACAGACAGATAGATAGATAGATACATAAATACATACATACATAGATACATAGAAAGATAGATAGATAGAAAAATAGATGGATAGAAATATAGATAGATCGATAAATTGATAGGTAGATATTCATGTTTACTTGGATAGAGCAATGATAGAATGAATGGATAGTTGGATAAATTAATGTTCTTTCTAAGGACCAGTGATTGGATAGATGGATGGATGGATGGATGGACAGATCGACGGACTGATGGATGGGCCGATCTGAAAAATGCTGTTCCACATTTTCAGCTTTACGATTGATTACCTCATAACTTGCAAGAGGCCCTTTATTCAATTTGTATCGGTCTGGCACTTTCAGCCCTTCCTGATTTCCTGGATCATTTCAATCCCTTGGCTGTCGAGAACTGGTGAGCTGAAGGTCACCAAGTGCAATCTGGAGGTATCCCTGTGGTACTCATGATCCTTCTCCAGAGATGGTGAATCTTGATCTGAAATATAAAACACGTTTTCATGACTGGGATGAGAAAGGAGGATTGTAATATTTGCAACGTGCAATTGTTTCAGGTGCAACAAACCACAAGACGGATCCTCGGCCAAATTACTTCAATCACAACAGAAACATAGCAGATCATTGGATAGTATTTCCCCCCTTTGTATGGTAATTCATTGTCACTGTGACACTGGTGAAGTCGCGCCATTCTAAACAGCACGGGGTGGGGGTGGGGTGGTGGGGTGGGGGTAGTGGGTGTGCATGAAATGTGACATTTTTCCGGCAATATATTCATTGAAAATCATTGTCACAATGGACTATATCCGATGGATATTGCACATTGTTGTCTCAAGTTCAAAAGCTTTTAACTCCTTCAGACACACTCCCCAGAAGCTTTCCTTTCAGTGCATTCATGCAGAGAATCGAATCTTCACATGTTGGATGGGTAAGGTCAGTGATTCAATGAGATGTGCTCAGGGTCACCGTGCTGGAGATTTCTGGTTACAGTGGACATCAGCCAGACAGAACTGAGCCGTTGAAGTAGCTTAAGTGATTTGAATCACAGTTTCCAACATCAATACCTGGTCAATGCTCTTTGGAATAATACTAATCCAAACATCTCCTTTTCACACGGTTGCACTTGTGTTATGAGACTTGTTTAGGGAGGGGGAGATCTGATGTGATGATGTAAAGTCTCCAACAAGAAGTCAATGTGGGAATATTCAATAAATACCTTTCCACACAATTTTCTGCTCTGAATTTATACCTCGAACCCACTTCCGAATGTTTGAAGGGTTTTTGCAGCCATTCCTGGGATGTGGGCGTCGCTGGATAGGCCAGAATTTATTGTGCACCCCTAGTTGCTCTTCGAAGGCAGTGGTGAGCTGTCTTCTTGAACTGCTGCGTTCCATGTCATGTAGTTACATCCACAGCGTTGTTAGAGATGGAGTACCAGGATTTTGACCCTGCAACATTGAAGGAGCGGCGACATATTTCCAAGTCAGGATGGTGAGTGGCTTGGAGGGGAACATCCAGCTGGTGGTGTTCCCATCTATCTGCGGTCCCTGTCCTTCTAGATGGCAGTCATCGTAGGTTTGGAAGGTGCTGTCTGAGGTGACCTGGTGAATCCCTGCAGTATATCTTGTGCACACTGCTGTTGCTGTGTATCGGTGGTGGAGGGAGTGAATGTTTGTGGATGGGTGCCAATCAGGCGGACTGCTTTGTCCTGGATGGTAGAAAGCTTCTTGAGTGTTGTTGGAGCTGCACCAACAATTGCAGCAAAATGAATTATTAATATTGTCATTAATATAACTATTAACATTATATTGGTGAAACATTTTTCGGTAAACGGCGCTAAGTTACTGGGTACATGATTGATCTTTCTTTATTGTGCATTAGGATCTCTCCCACTATTCACGACTATTAAGCTGGTCGCTGCATGCTGCCATTCATGTTCAATGCATCACTATCAGGAGTAATCCTCTGTGCTATAGCTAACTGAAACGGTGGCAGATGAATGGAGAGACAGTTACAGATACATAGGTATTCCCAGGCTGTCATATTGCAAAACAAATGATATTTATCAACATTTTCTGCCTTTGATCGTTTTTAAGAAACTTTAGATGTGTCTCATTGCAATAATGATTTGATATATCGATAGTTCCATACCTTCAACTTTCCCATACAACCAATTGCTTGCGACCGAATGATGTCTCCTACCCTATGAAAGACTCTCAACCGATTCACCACTCCTAAGCGATTGATGTTTCACAATCTGTCAATGATCGCCTATTGTATAACGATTCAAAGTCCAATGAGTATTCTTCTGTTTAAGGAAATGACCTAATTTGTCCAGAAATCCTCTCAATGACTGTGAAGTTCAGGCTAACCTTGGTTCTTAGAGTACAATTCACACAATAGCTGAGCTATTCTGTTGTCAGGTTCAAGGTCACACCCACCGTCAGTGCCTCTGCTCCCGGCGGGACTCTACAATAGGTTTTGGGGTACAGGAGAGGCCCGGATTCACTCTGGTTTAACAATGTATCTATATTGAAGGCTGAGCCATTGAATGTCTGGATTTCTATATATTGGTGTCCTCTTGATCTATATATTCATTCATTCACAATGAACCCTGGCTGTCAGCTTTGGTTCAGTTGGTAGCACTTCCCCCTTTTACATTAAATTGAGGCTGTCTGCCCTCTCAAGTCGATGTAAAAGATCCCATAGTACTATCCTGGCTGGAAGTGCAGGGGAGTTGTCCCAGGTTTCTTCGCAAATATTTAGCAACCAATAAACATGACAAAATATTAACTGGTCATTATCGCATTGCTGCTTTTGGGAGCTTGCTGTGCGCAAATTGGCTGCCGCCCTTCTGACAAGACAACAGTGAATACATTTCAGAAGTGCGTTTTTGGCTGTAAAACACTCAGAGATGTCCGGTGATGGTGAAAAGCGCTATAATACATTTTTCCTTTTTCTCCTTTTTTGAACTCTAGGTGTAAAATGAAAAGTGTTGGATTGAGGCAGGGAATCATAGCCTTCTAGGATGCGTTTACACACCAGGCTGGGAAGAAGGTCATTCAGCCACTCAGGACTGTACCAGCATTAAAAGAAACTATCGAATTTATCTCATGCACTCTCACCCCCACCCCCCACCCACCCCATGCTGTTCCTCCATAGCCCTGCATTTTATTTCATTAGGGACCATGTCTCTGCTGATAATGGATTACATCCTGTCCAGTTGCCCCACTTACATTACTCTAGAGCATGACACCATTTAAATTATGTAAAACTGTTTTTCAACTACTACTTCAAAAGGTGATACCTGAGGATCTGAAAGAGGTTAGGACGGAAATGATGAACGTAAGAGGGTAAAAAGGAATAACGTGGCAACATAAATAGGGGGAAACTTGCTGGAGATCAGCAAGTGTTTCATTCCTTTCCAAGCAAGGGGAATAATACATCAGGATTTTAAGACGAAGTAAGTTCAGGTCAGATATAGGTAGATTTATTTTTTGCAATCAGTTGCCCGAATTATCACACTCTTGACGTTTATATCAGGAGTTTCTGTTTAATGCTGAGCTGATCACATAACAACGAAACGCAAAGAATAATTGGAATAATTTAGCCCCAGTTCAAACTGAATATTGGGGACATGGGTGCTTTCTTCTGATGGAATGCTCAATGTCTTCTCAATCAATGTTAATGATATTAAATGAACAGCAATTACGTTTCGCATAAAATAAAATCTTGAACATAATGTGTGAAAATAATTATTTATCTTGGTGGATATAATTTGTAAACAGCATGATTTGTTGATACACATGTACACACGCCAATACGCGGACACACACAGACACGCACACACAGACACGTAGACACATGCACATACAAACACACATTTCAACTTGAGACCCTACCTTGGCTCCCTCGGAGGCTCTGTAGCATCTGAAGAAACTGCAAAAATCACCAACATCATATTTCAGGTGGTACAATGATCTAATAATATCTATCCACGTCGCATATGTTGAGTTGGACATTAAAACGCCCATAGCCCCAACACTGTGTCCTGGTCCACATTGCTCGCTTCCACCAAGACCATCAAGAATTAATTAATAGGATTGAGACACTTTGCTCTTTTCCTGACCTAAGAGTGCGTAAATCAGCCACGTTAATCAGCAATAGTTGCACCTTAAATATTGGAACTTTCCACAGGAGTTAATGAGCTGATACATCAGTAGAAGTGGTTTCTTGACACATTAAGCCAGCATGGACTGGTAAAGGTCAAATCATGTTTAACTAACTTGCTTGAGTTTTTTTCTTGACACAGCAGGTGTCACACAGGTGGATGAGTCCAATGCTGTTGACATGGTTTATATGGACTTCCAAATGTAATTTGATGAAGTGCCGCACAGCAGGCTTGTGAGTAAAACTGGGGCTCACTGGAATAAAATGGACGGTAGCATCATGGATAGGGAATAATCTGAGTGCCAGGGAACAACGAGTAGTTTTGAACGGTTGATATTCAGACTCGGGGAAGGATTACAATGAAGTACCCCAGGGATCAGTGCTAGGATGCCTGCTTTTCATGATATTTATTAATGAACTGGGCATTGGTGTACAGGACACAATTTCAAAATATACAGACGATGCGAAATGTGGAAGCATTGCGGGCGATGAGGAGGATAGTGGAGGATCTCAAAAAGACATAGAGAGGTTGGTGAAGAGGGCGGACAAGTGACAAATGAAATTTAAGGCAGAGAATATGAGAAGTGGTTCATTTTGGTGGGAAAAACGCAGAGAGACAATATAAAAGAAAGAGTACGAATCCAAAGAGGCTGCAGGAGCAGAGGCTGTTTATATGTATAAATCATTGAAGGTGGCAGGACAAGTAGAGAGAGGGGTTAATAAAGCATACATCATCCTGGATTTTATCAATAGGGGAAAAGAGGGTAAAAGCACGGAGGTTATGTTAAACTTGTGTGGCACACTGGTTAGGCGTCAACTGGAGAATTACATCCAATTGTGAGCTTTAGGAAGAATTTGAAGGCATGAGAGAGGGCACAGATTTATGGAAAATGTTCCAGGGATAAGGAGCTCCAGTTATGTATAAAGAGTGGAGAAGTTGGCTTTAATCTCCTTGGTGAAGAGAAAGTGTAGAGGAGATTTGATATGGGGTACTAAAAACCATGAGTGGTCTGGACAGGCTAGATAGGAGGGATTGTTCCCATTGGTGAAAGGATCAAAAACCAGTGGGCACAGGTTTACAGTAACCTGGAGAAGAAGCAGTGGAGAAGCAAGGGAAAAAACCGTCTTCACACAGTGAGTGGTAAGGATCTGGAATGCATTGCTTGACAGTGTGGTGTAGTGAGGGACATTTGATGTTTTCAAATGGAAATTGTATCATTACCTGAAAAGGGGGAAAAAACGCTGGAGTATGGGAAAATCAGTGCCACTAGGACAATTGCTGCTTCAGAGTTCAGCACGGACAGGACCAGCAGAAAGGTATCCTTCTGTGCTGTAAGAATTCAACGATTCTATCATTAATATCAGAAGCAGCAATTGAAATCCACATTTTCACAGCATCAACAGTAGCAGAGTCTGTCCAGTGGATGGCAGTGAAACAGTGAAGACTGACACGATATGAGCCACGCACACTGTCTCAGTCATTTCTGTTAAACCTGACCCTCTGTCTGTATATATTACACAAAGTCATGTCTCTGATCATTTTACAACAGGTTGTGTCTCAGTTGTTTCTGTAATAGGCCCAATCTCAGTTGTTAATGAACTGGACAAAGGCCATATTACACTAGACATTAGAGTCATAGAGGTCTACAGTACAGAAAAAGGCCCTTCGGCCCAAGAAGTCTGCACCGGTCAGACAAGTACCTAACTATTCTAATCCCATATTCCAGCACTAGGCCCAGAGACATGTATGCCACGGCATCGCAAGCGCACATCCAAATGCTTCTTAAATGTTATGAGGGTTTCTGCCTCTACCACCCTTTCAGGCAGTGAGTTCCAGATTCCCACCACCCTCTGGGCAAAAGAAATATTCCTCGCATCTCCTCTAAGCCTCCTGCCCCTTAACTTAAATCTATGCCCCCAGGTTATTGATTCCTCCACCAAAGGGAAAAGTTCCTTCCTGCCGACCCTATCTATGCCCCTCATAATTTTATACACCGCAGTCTTGTCCCCCCTCAATCTCCTCTGCCTCAGGGAAAATAACCCCAGTTTATCCAGCCCTTCCTCACAACTAAAACTCTCCAGCCCAGGCAACACCCTGGTAAATCTCCTCTGCACTGTCTCTTGTGCAATCACACCCTTCCTATCATTCGGATTCCAGAACTGCACGCAATATTCTAACTGTGAACTAACTAGCGTTTCATACAGTTCCAGCATAAGCTCCCTGCTCTCACATTCTATGCCTTGGCTAATAAAGGCAAGTGTCCCATGTGCCTTTTTATAAATATACATTCTCTCAGTTATTATGTTCATTAAAGCATGCCTTGGCTACTATAGTAATAGTCTATGTTTCAGTTGTTACTGCGCTAGTATTTGACTCTGCTTAATAGAAACCAGAACATTTTCTTGTTTGCACGGCATGAGGCTCTTTCTCAGTTATTACACTACTAAACCCTGCCACGTTTATACTAAGCTAGGGGATGTCTCGGCCAATGCTGCACCAGTCCATGTCTCTGTTTAGATCATACGATGCCCTGTCACTGTTATTATTGCACAATACTGTGTGTCTCTCTATTATTGCTGCACTTGCCCATATCTCTGTTTATATTAATCCAGGCCCTGTGTTTGTAATTACTGTGACAGGCTCTTTCTCCGTTTATATTGGACAAGGTCCTGTATCAGATAAAACTGCAGTAGACCCCGTGACAGTTTCCTTTCACTAGATCCTGCCTCAGTTATTACTGAACTAGATCAAGTCACAGTTCATACTACACAAGGTCCTATTTCAATTATTAGTGCACTCGGCACTGCCCCAATTTCTATTCCATTAGATTATGTCCCTGTTTATATGGCACTAAATCGCATCTTTGCTGATATTCTGTTCGACCCTATCTCTGTTTATATTATACTGGACGCTGTCTCAGTTTTATATTGCATTAGATCTGGTCTCAGTTTATATTACACTGCAGCCCGTCTCTGTTAATATTACACTAGACCCTGTCTCAGTTTATATTACATTAGACCTTGTCTCAGTGTATATTACACTATACCCTGTCTCAGTTTATGTTACACTAGACATTATCTCTGCTGATGTTAAAATAGACACTGTCTTTGTTATTTCTGTGTAGACCATGTCTCTGCTTATATTACACAAGACAAAGTCTGTTATTACTGCACTAAAGGCTGGCTCAGTAACTGCTGATACTAGGCCCAGTCTTGGTTTATATTACTGTAGGTGCTGCATCAATAATTGGTCCACACGGCCCTGTCTCAGTATTACTGCATCAGACTCTGACTTTGTTTCTATTGAAATAGATTCTGTCTGTGATAATATTACACCAGTTCCTGCCTCAGTTATTTCAGTGCTCGGTATTGTCTCAGCTGTTTTCGAATTCGGCCGTGGCTCTGGTTGTATTACATACAGTAAAGTCTCAGTTATTACTGCTCTGAACCCAGTGTCCGCATATGCAACGTTAAATCCTGTATTAGTTGTTGTTGCACCAGTCCATACATCTTATATTACACTCGCCTTGTCTCTGTTTTTACTTCAACTAGATCATGTCTTTTGTTTATCTTACATTGGAGGCAACCTCAGTTATAATTGCACCAGACCCTGTCTAGGGTATTATCAATCCATGTGCCAGATCAATCATTACTGTTCTAGCCCCGAGAGAGGATTGATATTAATTGATATTAACCCAGGTCCTTATTCAATGATCACTGCACTAACCCTGCCTCAGTTATTACCACACTAGGCAATGCCTCTATTATTGCTGCAAGGGTCTATGTCTCTGTGAGTTGGAGACATAATGTTACACACAAAGATGTTGAGGTGGGAATTTTTCTCTGGCGTTGTCCAAAAACGGGCGGTATTTGATGGCCCGTTCCTTGCAACACCTGACAGTTAGTTTCATTTAGTTTCTGTCAAATAAATTATATATCCGATATTGTCAGTTATGTGTGTTGTGTGCAAAAAAAACATGCCTCTTGCCTATGCCGCCATTTCTCAAAGATGAATAATGATCTTCACCAGAATGTTTCAGTATTTATTTTGATTTTACTCAAACTGTAACTGCGGATGATTTAATACTGCAAATATTTATTGATAACATCTTTCGTTGTGTACTTGTGTTTAGAACGTGATGTCATATTCACCATTTCGTTATCAAGACAAACATGTCTATCAGCAAAATCATTGAATGTCTCTTATCTCTTTGTCTGAGGCAGAGCCTAACTCACTGAACGTCTTCCCTTTATCTCTCTCTCTCTCCATCCACCATCTTAACTCCGTCCCTCACACCCTCTCTCTTTCTCTCTCTCTCTCTCTCTGTCTCTGAGAGTTCCTTATTTATTATGAATCTCCTATTATATAATAACACTATTTGGAGAAAATATATTTTTAGTAATTCCCCTTCATTTCTCCCAATGATAACCTTCAACCCATTCACGCCTTCAGTGATTACATTCAAATCCAAAACTATGCATTTACTTTAATTGTAAATTGTTTAACAACGTAACTATTTATTGATAACCAATTTTTTGTATGTATTTGTTTATAAAATGATGTCAGACTGACTATTTCGTTCCTAAGGTGGCTTATCTAAGGTGATGATCAGCTGGAAAGCGAATGATCTCACATTGAGAATAACCTGCAGTTTATTAACAAATGAGCATCTCAACATTTCACAGAAGCTCATGATAATCTAGAATGTGTGATGATTTGTGCAAGTGATGGCAAAAAATAAAACTTGACCAATACCTGCACATGTAATTCTCCAATGTGTTACCCCTGTTGATGGGAAGGATTGAAACTCCTGCTGCTCTCCAGAGAACTTTCACTATTTCTGTTTCCCCTTTTTTAACTTTTACCTTCACAAACTCCACCACAGCCATTCGAATTAATTTTGGACTGACTGGTTTATCTGTAGGTTGTATATTCAATGTAATCTTATCGAAAATAAACCAGGATCTAGTGGACCATAAGCAGACACCGGACCTGGTAATAGAAGCAGATATATTGGTTGATGCAGTAATAACAGAGACAAGATCTGGTGTTATATGGTGGGGTATGGGCAGGTGCCATAACAACAGTTACATGGTCTGGTGTAATAAAATCAGAGAAAGAAGCATAGAAACAGAGAAACATAGAAACTAGGAGCAGGAGTAGGCCATTCGACCCTTCGAGCCTGCTCCGCCATTCATTATGATCATGGCTCATCATTCAACTCAATAGCCTGCTCCCACTTTCTCCCCATACCCTTTCATCCCTTTCGCCCAAGAGCTTTATCTAACTCCATCTTGAAAACATGCAATGCTTTGGTCTCAACTACTTTCTGTGATAACGAATTCCACTGGCTCACCACTCTCTGGGTGAAGAAATTTCTCCTCATCTGAGTCCTAAATGGTCTACCCCATATCCCCGGACTGTGACACCTGGTTCTGGACTCCCCCACCATCAAGGTCTTCCTTCCTGCATCTACCCTGTCTAGTCCTGTTAGAATTTTATAGGTTTCTAACAGATCCCCCCCTCATTCTTCTGAACTCCAGCGAATATAATCCTAATCGACTCAACCTCTCCTCATATGTCAGTCCTGCCATCCCAGGAATTAGTCGGGTAAACATTCGCTGCACTCCCTCGATAGCAAGAATATCTTTCCTCAGATAAGGAGACCAAAAACTGCACACAATATTCCAGGTGTGGTCTCACCAAGGCCCTGTACAATTGCAGCACGACATCCACATTCCTTTACACGAATCCTCTGGCTATGAAGGTAAACATACCATTTGCCTTCTTAACCACCTGCTGCATCTGCATGCTTACCTTCAGCGACTGGTGTACAAGGACACCCAGGTCTCGTTGCACATTCCCCTCTCTCAATTTATAGCCATTCAGATAATAATCTGCCTTCTTGTTTTTGCTACCAAAATGGATAACCTCACATTTATCGACATTATACTACATCTGCCATGCATTTGCCCACTCACTCAGCTTGTCCAAATCACACTGAAGCATCTCTGCATCCTCCTCACAGCTGACCCTCCCAAACAGCTTTGTGTCATCTGCAAAGTTGGAGATGTTACATTTAATTCCCTCACCTAAATCATTAGTATATATTGTGAATAACTGGGGTCCTAGCACCGATCACTGCGGTACCCCAGTAGTTACTGCTCGCCATTCGGGAAAAGACCCGTTTATTCCTACAATTTGTTTCCTGTCTGCCAACCAGTTTTCTATCCAACTCAATACACTACCCCCAATCCAATGCGCTTTCATTTTACATGCTTACTCTGATGTGGGACTTCGTCGAAAGCCTGCTAAAAGTCCAAATAAACCACATCCACTGGCTCTGCCTCATCAACTCTACTAGTTACATCCTCGAAAAATTACAGTAGATTCGTCAAGCATTGTTTCCCTTTCATAAATCCATGCTGACTCTGTCCGATTCTTCCACTGTTTTCCACGTGCTCAGCTACTAAATCTTTTATAATGGACTCTAGAATTTTCCACACTACCGACGTCAGGCTAACTGGTCCATAATTCGCTGTTTTCTCCCTGCCTCCTTTTTTAAATAGTGGGGTTACATTAGCTAAGCTCCAATCTGTAGGAACTGTTTCAGAGTCGATAGAATCTTGGAAGCTGAACACCAATACATCCACTATTTCTGGGGCCACTTCCTTAAGTACTCTGGGATATAGATTATCAGGCGCCGGGGATTTATCGGCCTTCAATTTCTCCAATACCATTTCCCTACCAATATTGATTTCTTTCAGTTCCTCCCGCTCACTAAACCCCGTGTTCCCCAATATTTCTGGCATGATATGGGCTAGTGTAGTGATAACAGGCACAATACCTAGTCCAATACAAACAGGGATATGCGCTACTGCAGTGATAACACAAATTGACCCAAGGAGTAATATAAGCAGAGAAATGCGTTATTTCTGGAATATAAGAGAGGGAGGTCTCGCTATAACATTGAATGAACTGGCATTTGTGTGATCATAATAACAAAACTGCTTTGTATAAAATAACAACTGAAAAAGGTCAAAGTGAAACACTAATAGAAACAGGGTCACCGTTAACAATATCAGAAACAGATTCCTATTGAAAACTGTTAGGCACAAGGCTTTCAGAAATAATGAGAGAGGTTTGCATTAGAATTTGAATGACAGACAAGCTCTGAGCGCAACTGTTACAGAGGCAGCATTTTATACAACGAGTTTGGAGACACAGGTCAGGTTAAAAACCGGAAAGTTGTGTGTAAAAAAATACAATGTTTGATGAAAGCGAGGGTCAGCATGTTGCAGCGCATCACTGAATACTCACTGGATCCAGTGTGATGACGGCACAGTCAGGATCTAGTCCACCCAAATCGAAGTTGGGTCTGATATAATAGTGTGTGTGAGACAGCGCCAATTGATACAATAGCAAATGCTTTACCTAATGTCTAATAATAGTCAAGCACCACTGCAATATGAATGGGATGGAGTTGGTGTAATAACACTGACACGGTATAGTGTTATAGCAAATAAAACATAACATTCTGGAATTACTCTGCAGGTCGGCAGAATCTGTGGTGATAAACAGAGTGAACGTTTCATGGCGATGACCCTTCAGCGGAACCGGGGCCATCGATTTAACTCTGCTTCTCTCCACAGCCACTGCACTCCCGAGTGCTACAGTTGGTCGCACTTCTGCTTTTGAGCTGCAAGACTTGGTTTTAAATTCCACCCCAGGCTCCGTTGACCACGGGAAGAGTGCTCGTCTGACAGGGCGCCGGTTTTTAATCAACCTCCAAAATCCTCCCGCCTCTCCACACTTTTCCCAAGGCTGCAAAGTATATGACGATCCGGAAAACAGACTCGACACCTGCTGTCTGACCTGTGGTGGATTTCCAGCACATTCGGTTTCTGGTTTCGATTTCTAGCATCTGTAATATGTTGCCGTTGTAGTAATGTAATGGGAACTGGGAATATATCAAGTCAACATTGACGAATTAACGGCACTCTCATCCCTCAAGGTTTTGGGTTTAAGCCTCAGTCCAGACAGTTGACCACTTAATATCGGCCAAGGCTCACGGTGATAGTTCATATGGACGTTTTTCTGTTCTTTTATCCATTAGTTTCTTAGACTCAGCAAGAGTGAGAGAGAAACTGCGCAGTTCCTCCATGCAGCGAAGGGCGGGTTCCTAGAACATTGTTGCTGATTTGACTTTCCCGCCTTCTCATACGAAACAAACAACTTCTCTATTCTTGGATTTGCGAAGGGAGTTCTGACTGCGGGGCACGGGCCAGACTGGGGCTGATCTAATAATCACAGAGGCCGGTTCCAGTTTTTCAGTAACAGAGGCTGCTGGTAATCTTACATAAAGGGGGGCAGGGGGCGAATGAACATCTGATTGTAATGTAATGGAGTGAACGTGTAAGGAAGTAATGATGTTTAAGGGCCTTAGCGCAGGCTGTGTTATGGTGAGTGACACAGGGATTTGTGTGGTAAAAACGGAGTCTAAACATCATGACAGAGGCCCGTGTGACTGACTCCACCTGACTAAGAGCCGTTATACCCGAGGGGACGACAATCATGGCGGTCTCCAGAGATTTCTGATACCTGCATCTCTCAGAGAAACAAAAAATAACCTGCTCCTTCTCATTCTTACCGACAGTTCTCTATTTACACAGACACACAAGGGCCGGACCCGGCAGCTTGTAGAAACCAATGCTTAAATCCTCAGCTTGAGGCCGATGATCGCTGAAAATATTAAACACCAAAACTTCCCCAGACTCAATGCCACAAATGTTAAGGGTAATCGTGCTTTTTACTAAACAAGTTCCATCCAGTGTAATTTTGCTCAATATAATGATTTGTAAATAGTAATGAACTTCTGAGGGATGCCTCGTAATTATCGACACACACACTGTGGCGCTGTCAAAAGACAGGATTAGCACAAGACGAAAGCTGCATAATTATTGCATTTTATTCGGTCTCATGCAAGGACAGAGGAAGATACAGAAAACGTGCTGGGACAATTATATCGACGAATGATCCAGTTGATCTCTTCAAGTATTTATCTGATTCACTTTACAAACTTACTATTAAGCCGATTCCATCACGCTTTCAAGCTGTGCATTCCAGTTCATAACAACTCGCCGTGTAAAAAAATAAACAATTATCCTCCTGCCTTCCTGTTCAATAAAGTAAATCTGTCGCCTCCTGCCAGTTGAAATATTTTCTCTTTATTTACTCTATTAATGCATTTCAATACTTTTATTTAATAGACTCACAGAGAGGTGGATAGAGATAGACAGAGATAAAACTGAGCGAAGAAGACTTCAAATGGAAAAGGGAGACGGAGTGTTGCAGAGAAACAGGGGAAACAAGCTTCGAGAGAGAGTGCATGCCCAGGGAGTGTGTGTGTGAGTGGCGGGTAAGAGTGGGGGTGTGGGGGTGTGTGGAGGGGGGCTTTAGAGTGGGGAGCGGGTGATGGAGCATGATAACGAAAAATGAAAGGTAGCAAGCTCTCATTTCCCCGCTTCAGGGACCCGGGGAACCTCAGTGATTGATCCATTGACCACTTAGTTATCTCCTGGAAGCTCGAAACAGATCAGGAGAGGCTCATTTGTAAATGTCACCGCAATGTGATCTGTGTGACTCTGCCCTGACTCTGTGGCCAGATATAAGCCGCTTTGACACATGTTCTCACCAGATTGTGGCCCCTGGATTTATTTTCTGCTCAGAAGTGAGATGTGCGGTTTGGAACCGGCAGCAGAGAAACAGGAAGTTGTGTTACCTGAGAATGAAACAGCAGGAGTCGGTTTCATGTTATCACCGTGAACAGTCTTCCTGCCTGTGAGGGTGAACTCACTCTGACAGCATCAAGAACAACCACACAGATTGCTGCCGGTCTCAGCATTGCATTCAGCTCCATTTCCAATTTAAAGAATTAAATAAATGAGATTGTTTTGGTTATAGCATATTAACTGAAGGGGGGATGAACTAAACGTAATCACTGGGAGAAAAGAGCAGAAATTCAAACAATAATTTCTCTCACAGAGGGTTATTGTAAAATAGAAAGTTTTAAGAGGGTTTGGTGTTTTCTGAGAGAAAGAGAGGGAAGAGGTGAAGTGGGTGAGCTGGTGTCTTTCTGGCGCTGAATTTTCCTTTGATGAGGTTTTGGCCCTTATCGTTTCAGTGATAATGTGCCTCAAGCAAAAGATTTAAACGTTGGTTCCTCGTAGCTGCCAGATCTGGCCCTTGTGAGTCTGTGTTAGTGAGTTAAGTGAAGTCTGAGAGAAAGGAGAGGTTAACTGATTTAGCTGTAGTCTGAGACAGAGGAAGAGAGGGAAGAAGTTCAGTGAGTCATTTGAACAATGTATTTGCCGTGACAATGGAATTTCCAGCTTGACACTACTTTATGGATCACGCATGACAATACATTGCTGATAAATATTAACAGTAGCATAGGATCTGTAAGTATATTCTCAATAAGCTATCATAACGTGCTGAAAAATAATTGTAATGTATTTTGCAAGCAATGGAAAATTATGTGTGCCAGATGTACCCGCCTCCACAGCCATACATACAGCTGCAAACACCCATATACACACCCACACACCGACAGACACACGCGCACACACACACACACACACACACACACACACACACATTCACATACACAGGCACACAGACACCGACTGACAGGCACACACACTGACACACACCGACAGACACACACGCAGCCACACACACACAGAGAGACCGACACACACCGACACACACACACACACACTGACACACACACACACACAGCCCCTGACACACAGGAACATGGGTCATTTGGACGCTACAGCCACCCATTCGCCTGATGATACGGTTTCAGACTCTGCCTCTCACAATCGGTGGCCACGCCAAAAGCAAACAGAAAGTCCTATTGGAAAAGTGGGAAAAAAAACTTAAAATGAAAGATAACTGTGAGCAGTTACCACAGATCAACTCAAGCATGAATTAGTCATCTCGAACACAATGCAGTGTGTGACTAAGTTGTGCAATGTGCAGTCCAATGTTGTTCACCTTTATTTCTGTTCCTCAATCTCATTGATGAAGGGAATGTTACAAGATTCATCCCAACCTTTCAACACAAACATTACACACATTACACCAGAGCAATTAGAAATTGCACCCAACGCCTAATAGTTATTAACAAGACTAAACGTATTCTTTCAATCACTTATCACCAACAGGGTATTATAACATTCTTAAAGTTAATACCCACCTATCCATGTGGCTCGCTCTCTCCATCTCTAGTCAGCAGAAACCTTTTATAATGCAGTAAGAACTGAGACTTGGTCCAGTTTATCAATAAATGAGATAGGACCTCTACAATATAAGGTGAGACATAGGAGAGCACAGTAATGAATGAAGCTGTCTAATACAGTAATATCACAGAATCAACAAATCTTAATGGCACAGATGGGGGCCATTCGGCCCATCGTGCATGCACCGGCTCTCCAAATGAGCTTTATGACCTAGCGCCATTGCCCTGTCATTTCCCCATATCCTTGCACGTTGGTTCTATTCAAAAACTCATTTAATTCCGTCTTGAATGCTTCAGTTGAACCTGCCTCCACTGCACTTCCAAGCAGTGCATTCCAGACTCGAACCACTCGTTGTGTGAAAAAGCTTTTTCTCACGTCACATTTGTTTCTTTAGCAAATCACTTCAAATCGGTGTCCTCTTGCTTTTGATCCTTTTACGAATGAGAACAGTTTCTCCTTATCTGCTTTGTCCAGCCCCCTCATGATTTTGAAAACTTCAGCAAGTCTCCTCTCAGCCTTCTCCTCTCCATGGAAATAGTCACAACTTTTCCAATCTATCCTCATAGCTGAAGTTCCTCATCCCTGGGAGCATTCTTGTAAACCTCTTCTGCACTCTCTTCAATATCTTCACATCCTTCCTATAATATAGTACCCAGGGCGGTACACAATATTCCAGTTGAGGTCGAAGGAGGGTCTTATATAAATTCAGCATAACCTCCCTGCTCTTGCACTCTATGCCCTTATTAACAGAGCCCAGGATACTATATGCATTATTAACTGCCATCTCCATCTGTCCGACCACCTTCATTGGTCTATGAACAAATACATCCAAGTATTTCTGCTCCTGCACACCTTCAAAATTCCAGCCCTTATTTTATATTGTCTGTCCATGTTCTCCCTTCCAAAATGCATCACCTCACATTTCTCTGCGTTGAACTTCATCTGCCATCTAACTGCCCACTCCACTAACTTGTCTGTGTCCTCTTAAAGTTCCACACCGTTCTCATCACAGTTCACAACACTCCCAAGCTTCGCATCAATCGCAAACTTCGAAATTGTCCCCTGCACACCAAGATCTACATCGTTAATATATATCAGGAAAAGCAAAGGCCCCCAATGCCGACCCATGGGGAACTCCACTACAAATCTTTCTCCAGCCCAAAAAGCATCGATTGACCATTACTCCCTGCTTCCTATTTTTCAGCAAATTTTGTATCCATACTGCTACTGTCCCTTTTATTCCATGAGCAATAACTTTTTTCACAAGTTGGTTGTGAGATAAATCCTAATATAATACCAAAAGAGATTTTGTGCAATGCAACAGCAGCTCAGGAATTGTCACTTGCAGTATATCTGGAGGCACGGCTATGTGCATTAATAAATGAAGCGGTATATAATGTAACGTAAACAGAGACATAGTCCCGTGCAGTAATAACTGAGAAAGAGTCAATTGTAGTGTATATTGAGGCATGGTCCAGTGCATTAATAAACTAAACTGCAGATAGCGTTATATACACAGATGCATTGCTGAGAGAAAGATAAAAGGAGAAATGGTAAGCAATTGGGAAAGCTAATCGAATGTTCTCATTTCTTGCGAGGGGAACAGTAGGGAAGTTCTGCTTCAGTTGTACCAGGCACTAGTGAGATCACGTTTGGAGTACTGTGTGCAGCATTGGTCACCTTATTTAAGGAAGGACATGAATGCGTGAGAAGCAGTTCAGAGAAGGATTACTAGACTAATACCTGGAATGGTTGGGTTGCTTAATGAGATTGGACAGGCTAGACTTATATCTGCTGGGGTTTAGAAGAGTAAGAGGCGACTTGACTGAAACATATACGATCCTGAGGGGCCTTGACAGGGTGGATGTGGAGAGGATGCCTTCACTTGTGGGAGAATCTAGAACTAGGGGTTACTGTTTAAAATAAGGGGTCGCCCATGTAAAACGGAGATGAGGTGAATTTTTTTCACTCTCAGGGTCGTGAGTCTTTGGGACAATCTTCTTAAAAAGGCAGTGGAAGCAGAGCCTTTGGATATTTTTAAGGCAGAGGTGGATAGATTCTTGGTAAACAAGGGGGTGATAGGTTATTGGTGGTAGGTGGGGTCCAAGATTTCAGGTTACTATCAGATCAACTATGATTTTATTAAAAGGCGGAACAGCTCCGGGGGGCTGAAAGGCCTACTCCTGCTCTTTGTTCGTATGCTCGTATGTCCGTCTGGTCTAGTACAGTTATAACTGAGACAAGGTCATCAGGCCAAGGGTAGTGATAACTGAAGCATGGTGCAGTGTAAAATAATGAAACACAAGGTGCAGCGAAATATAAGTTCAGACATGGTTGTACTACAGTACGAAATGAAAAAGGGTAATTGAAGTGTCCGCAGAAGCAGGGCATAATATAGTAACAAATGACACAAGATCTAATAATATAAACTTCGGCAGGGTTAGATGCAGTGATAACTGGGAAAGGACCAGTTACAGCACAAGTAGAGATATGGACGACTGCAGTAATAGATAAGATAGGACACATTGAACTAGAGTTCAACAATAGTGCAACAATAACTAAAGCAGAGTGTAGTATAGCATTTACAGCTGCAGGTGAGGTGCGAAATAAATTGAACCAGGGATGTATGGGGATTACTAAAACGGGGCCTTGATTGACATAAACTGAGACAAGACTTAGTGCAGTGATTACTGATACAGGGCCTGGATTATTATCAACCGAGACAGGGTCTAATGCAATGTTTACTGATACAGGGTCTAGATTAATATAAAAACAGAAAATTCTGGAAAAACGCCATCCCATCCTCTCAGTTGCTTTGTCACCTTCACATCTGGTCCGATGATGCCATTTTCCAAACCATCGCTTCTGACATGTCTTCCTTCTTCCTAAACTGAGGTTTCCCCTCCACCACCCCCCCCCCCCACCACCACCCTCCACCCCCCCCCCCCTCCCCCCCCCCCCCCCCCCCCCCAACCTGTGGATGACAGGGCCGTTAATTGTGTGTGACCCATCTTCCGAGCCTCTGTTCACACTTTCCCCTCCCACCCAGAGCCATGATAGGATCCTCCTTGTCCTCACATTTCACCCCACAGCGTCCACATTCAAATGGCCATCCTCCGCCATTTCTGCTAACTCCAGCATGATGCCACCACCAAACACATCTTGTCCTCACCACCCCTACCCCCTCGACTACTATCAGTGTTCTGTAATGGCCATTCCCTTCAGGACACCCTGGCCTACTCCTCCATCAACCTCAATACCTCATTCATTTCACATGACACTTTCCTATGCAATCGCAGAAGATGCCACATCTGCCTCTTTACCTCCTTCTTCTTCACCATCCAAGGGCCCAAACACTCCTTTCAGGTGAAGTACCGCTTCATTGCACCTCCTTCAATTTGACCCACTGCATTCGCTGCTCCCAATGCTGTCTCCTCTAGACTGGGGACACCAATCACAGACTGGGTGAGTGCTTTGTGGAACACCTTTGGTTTGTCTGCAAGCATGATCAAGGCCTTCTTGTCGCTTGCTATTTCAACACACCACCCTGCTCTCATGCCCACATGTCCATCATTGGCCTGCTGCAATGTTCCAGTGAAGCCCAACACAAACTGGAAGAACAGCACCTCATCTTCTGATGATGCACTTTAAAGCCTTATTCATTTATTAATTGTTTCAGCCCCATTTTACCCTCTTTTCTTGTTCCTTTTCATATAGTTTTTCCCCAACCACCGCTCCCTCCACCAACCACACCTCCCAAAAGGCCCATCTGTTACTTGTTCCATGTTGTTCTTTCACAGTGTGTTGACTCTGGTTCTGCTATTAACACATTCTGCTTTCTTACCTTTATGCCACTATCACTATCAGCACCTTGTTTAGCCTTACCACTACCATTAACTCTCCCTTAGCCTTTTTGCCCATGATATGTTTGTCAGCATCACCTTACCCCCAACTATCGCCTGCCTTCTATCCAGCCTCACCTGATCCACCCCGCTAAAACAGTATTAAGGTTGTCACATTTCCATTGTTCTTTAGCTCTGAGGAAGAGTCATAGGGTCTTTAAATGTTAACTCTGCTTCTCTCCCCACAGGTGCTGTCAGACGTGCTGAGTTTTGCCATCATTTTGTGTTTTCCTTTCAGACTTCCAGCATCTGCAGTATTTTGCTTTTATCCCTTTTGATATAAATTAAGAAAATGCCTTTTGCAGTGATTACTGATACAGGGTCTAGGGTAATATAAACTAAGACAGGGGCAAGTGCAGTGATTACTCATACAGGTCTAGATTGATATAAACTGAGGCAGGGCGAAGTGCAGTGTTTACTGATATAGGGTCTAGATTGATACAAACTGAGGCAGGGCATAGTGCAGTGATTGCTGATACAGGACTGAGATTAATATAAATCAGGACAAGTGATGAGGCAGTGATTCCTGAAACAAGATGTAGAGCATATAAGCTGAGACAGTGTCCATTGCTGTGAAAACTGTTACAGGGTCTATATCAATATGAGCTGAGATAGTGTCTAGTGTAGTGATTGCTGATACAAGGTCTGGATTAAGATTAACTGAGACAAGGCCTAATACAGTGATTACTGATACAATGTCTAGATTAAAATAAACTGAGACAGGGTCAAGTGCAGTGATAACTGATAGAGGGTATAGGTTGATATAATCTGAGGCAGGCCATAGTACAGTGATTACTGATACAGGGTGTCAATCAATAAAAACTGAGACAGTGTCCATTGCAGTGATTACTGATACAGCATCTAGACCAATTTAACCTGAGGCAAGGTATAGTGCAGTGTTTACTGGTACACGATTAGCAATAATATAAACTGAGACAACGTCTAGTGCAGTGATTACTGATACAGGGCCTATATCAATTTACACTGAGATGGAGTCTAATGCACTGATTATTGATACAGGGTCAAAATTAATATAATTGAGACAGGGTCTTGTGCAGTGATTACTGATACAGGATCTAGATCAATATAAACAGAGAGAGTCAAGTGCAGAAATTATTAATATAGGGTCTCAATTGATATAAACTGACACAGAGCATTTAGCATTAATTACTGATACAGGGCCTAGATTAATATAAACTGAGAGAGCGTCTAGTGCAGTGATTACTGATACAGAGTCTTTAATAATATAAACTGAGTCAGTCTCTCATGCTGTCATTCCTGGAACAGGGTCTGGACTAATAAAAGCTGAGACGGGGCCCAGCGCAGTGATTACTGTTGAAGGGTCGAGGCTAATATGAACGGAGGCAGGGCCAACTGCAGTGATTACTGATAAAGAGTTTAGATTAATATAAATTGATTCAGCACCTAGTGAAGTGATTTCTGACACAGACTCTAGATTAGTATGAAGTGAGACAGGCTCTTCTGCAGCGATTATTGCTACCAGCTCTAGATTGATAAAAATTGAGGCAGGGCCAAGTGCAGTGATTACTGGTACAGGCTCTAGATTAATACAACTGATACAAGGTCTAGTGCAGTGATAACACATACAGGAGAGAGACCAATATAAGCCAAGTTAAGGTGTAGTGCAGTGATTACTGATACAGTGGCTAAATCAATATAAACTGAGACAGGGCCACGTACAGTGATTACTGATGCAGTGTCTAGGTTGATATAATCTGAGGCAGTCCATACTGCAGTAATTACTGATACAGGATCTATATCAAAATAAGCTGAGTTAGGTCTAAAGCAGTGTTTACTGATACAGGGTCTTGATAAATATAAAAGGATAGAGGGTCTACCTCACTGATTACTGATACAGGGCCCAGACAAATATAAAATAAGACAGGGGCTAATGCAGTGATGACTGATACATGATTGAACTTAACATAAAATGAGACAGGGTCCATTGCAGTGATTATTGAAACCCGGTCTAAATTAATACAAAATTAAATAGGGTCTATTGCTATGGTTAATGATACAGGGTCTAGATCAATTTAAACTGAGACAGGGTCTAGTGCACTGATTACTGATACAGGGTCAAAATTAACATAAGTGAGATAGGGTCTAGTGTGGTGATTACTGATAGTGTCTAGATTAACATAAACTGAGGCAGGTTCTAGTGCAGTAATTAGTGATACAAGGACTAGATTAATATAAACTGAGACAGGCTCTGGTACAGAGATAAATGATACAGGGTCATGATCAACATTAACCGAGACAGGGTCTAGTGCACTGATTACTGATACAGGGTCTAGATTGATTTAAAACCAATAACTGAGGCAGGGTCTAGTGCAGTGATTACTGATACAGGATCTAGATCAATGCAAACTGATACAGTGTCTATTGCAGTGATTACTGATACAGGATCTAGATCAATGCAAACTGATACAGTGTCTATTGCAGTGATTACTGATACATGGTCTAGGTTGATATAAATGAGGCAGGGCCTACTGCCATGATTACTGATACAAGATCTAGACTAATATAAACTGAGACAGGCTTGAGTGAAGAGATAACTGATACAGGACCTAGATCAATATTAACTGAGATAGGGTCTCGTGGACTGAATACTCATGCAGGGTTTAAGCTAATATGAACTGAGACAGGGCATTGTACAGTGATTACTGATAGTGGGCCTGTATAAATATAAACTAGAACAGGGCTAGTGCAGTGATTACTGATACAGGGTCTGGACTAATATAAACTGAGATGGGGCCCAAAGCAATGATTACTGATACAGGCTCTAAATTAATATAAACTGAGGCAGGGCCTAGTGCAGTGATTACTAATACAGGGGCTAGATCAATATAAACTGAGATAGTGTCTTGTGCAGTTCTTACTTACACAGGGCCCAGATAAATATAAGCCAGGACAGGGGCTAGTGCAGTGATTACTGATACAGGGGCTAAATCAATATAAACTGAGACAGGGCCTAGATCAATGATTATTATACAGGGTCTTGATTAATATAAAATGAAAGACGGTCTTCTGCAGTGATTACTGATACAGGGTCTAGATTGAAACAAACTAAGGCAGGCAATAGTGAAGTGGTTACTGATTCAGGGCCCAGATAAATATACACTAGGACATGGGCTAGCGTGGTAATTACTGATACAGGGTCTAGATCAACATAAATTGAGACAGTGTCCATTGCTGTGATTATTTTTACAGGGCCTAGATCAATGCAAACTGATACAGTGTCTATTGCAGTGATTACTGATACAGGGTCTAGATTAATATAAACTGAGACAGGCCCTAGTGCCGTATTTAATGATACAGGATCTTGACGAATATAAACTAAGACAGGCTCAAGTGAAGAGATAACTGATATAGAGCCTAGATCAATATTAACTGAGACAGGGCCTAATGCACCAATTACTGATATAAGGTCTAGATTAACATAAACTGAGAGAGGTACTGGTGCAGTGATTGCTAACATAGGGCCTAGATTGATATAAACTGATATAGAGCATAGAGCAGTGATTACTGATAAAGGCTCTAGATTAATAGAAACTGAGACAGGGCCTGGTGCAGTGATTACTAAGACAGTGTGTTCATTAATATAAACTGAGACAGGCTCTATTTCAATGATTACTGATACAGGTCATGTCCAGTGCAGTGCTTACTGACACAGGGTCTAGATCAAAATAAACTGAGACAGTATCCAGTGAAATGATTCCTGATGCAGGATGTAGATGATAAAAACTGAGGCAGGGCATAGTGCAATGATTACTGATACAGGGTCTAGTTTAATATAGCCTAGACAGGGTCCAGTGCAGTGATTACTGACACAAGATCTTGATTAATATAAACTGATACAGGGCAAAGCACAGTGATTAATGATACAGGGTCTCGATTTATATAAACTGAGGCAGGGCATAGTGCAGCGATTACCAATACAGGGCCTAGATTAATAGAGACTGAGACAGGGCAAAGTGCAATGATTTCTGATACAGGGTCTAGATTTCTATAGACTGGGGCAGGTCATAGCGCAGTGAATACTGATTCATACAAACTGGGACAGGATCTGGGGCAGTGATTACTGATACAGGGACTAGATAAAAATAAACTGACACTGTGTCCAGGGCGGTGATTACTGATACACGACCTGAACTAATATAAACTAAGACAGGGCCAAGTGCAGTGATTATTGATACATGGTCTTGACTAATACAAACTGAGATGGGGCCTGGTGCAGTGATTACTGATGTAGGGTGTAGGTTAATATGAACTGAGAACTGAGACAGAGTATATTGCAGAGCTTACTGATGCATGGTGTGGACTACTATAAACTGAGTCTGGGTCTAGTACAGAGAAATATGATGCAGCTGATGTCAATATTAACTGAAACAGGGTCCAGTGCAATGGTTACTGATAATGTACTTTGATTAATATAAACTGAAACTGTGTCCAGTGCAGTGATTAGTGACACAGGTTCTAGGTTAATGTAAACTGAGTCAGGGCCTAGTGCAGTGATTACCGATACAGGGTCTGGATTAATATAAACTGAGACAGGGTCTAGTGCAGTGTTTACTGATACAGGGTCTAGATTAATAGAAAATGAGACAGGGCCAAGTTCAGTGATTACTGATACAGGGTCTAGGTTAAGATAACCAGGGACAGGGCCTCAGGCAGTGATTACTGATACAGGGCCTTCAGTAATATAAACTGAGACAGGTTCTATTGCAGAGATAACTGATACAGGGTCTAGAACAACATTAACTGAGACAGGGTCTAGTGCAGTGATTACTGATACAGTCTAGATTAAGGTAATCTGAGACAGGACCTAGAGCAGTGATTACTTATACAGGGTCTTGATTAATGTAAAACGAAAGAGGGTCTCCTGCAGTGATTAATGATACAGGGTCTAGTTTGAAATAAACTGAGGCAGGCCATTGTGCAGTAATTACTGACACAGGATCTCGATTAATATAAACTGAGGTAGGGCCAAGCGCAGCGATTATCAATCCAGGGTCTAGATTAATAGAAACTGAGGCAAATGCAGTGACTACTGATAAAGGGTCTAGATTTATATAAACTGGGGCAGGGCATAGCACAGTGAATACTGATACAGGGATGAGATTAATACAAACTGAGACAGGATCTGGGGTAATGATTACTGATACAGGGACTAGATCACAATAAACTGACACCATGTCAAGGGCGGTGATTACTAATAAATGGCCTGAACTAGTGTAAACTGAGACAGGGCCAAGTGCAGTGACTACTGATACAGGGTCTTGTCTAATACAAACTGAGACAGGTCCTAGTGCAGTGATTACCGATTCAGGGCCTAGATTAATATGAACTGAGAACTGAGACAAAGTATATTGCAGAGATTACTGATGCATGATGTGGACTACTATAAACTGAGTCTGGGTCTAGTGCATAGAAATATGATGCAGGGCCGACGTCAACATTAACTGAGACAAGGTCCAGTGCAGATGTTACTGATACAGGGCCTTGATCAATATACACTGAGACAGTGTCCAGTGCAGTGATTAGAGACTTAGGACCTAGATTAATATAAACGGAGTCAGGGCCTCATGCAATCATTACTGATATAGGGTCTAGATTGATATAAACTGCAGGAGGGCATTGTGCAGTGATTATGGAGACAGGGCCTGGATTAATATAAACTGAGACAGGGTCTAGTGCAGTGATGACTGATACAGTCTCGAGATTGCTATAAACTGAGGTAGTGCATTCTGCAGTGATTACTGACACTGGCTTTAGATTAAGATAGATATAAATCAATATAAATGGAGACAGTCTCTACTGCAGTGATTACTGATACAGAGTCTAGATTGATATAAACAGTAACAGGGTGTAGTATAGTGATTACTGATACAGGGCCAAGATTAATATAAGCTGAGACAGGATCTAGTGAGTTATTACTGATAAAGGGACTATATTATTTTTTAATGAGAAAGGGTCTAGTCTCTGATTACTAATGCAGCATCTAGATTTTTATAAGCTGAGACAGCATCCAGTGCAGTGATTATTGACATAGGGCTTAGATTAATATAAACGGAGGCAGTGCATATTGCAGTGCTTACTGATACAAGGTTGAGATTAATAGAAACTGAGAAAGGGCCAAGTGCAATGATTACTGATACAGGCTCTAGGTTAAGATAAACAGAGACAGGGCCTAAGGCAGTGATTACTGATACAGGGCCTTCACTAATAGAAACTGAGACAGGTTCTATCGCAGAGATGGAAATAGGTGGGAAAAGAAAAATCTATATAATTTATAGGGAAAAGAAAGGGAAAAAGGGGGAAACAGAAAGGGGGTGGGGATGGGGGAGGGAGCTCACGACCTAAAGTTGTTGAACTCAATATTCAGACCGGAAGGCTGTAAGGTGCCTAGTCGGAAGATGAGGTGTTGTTCCTCCAGTTTGCGTTGGGCTTCACTGGAACAATGCAGCAAGCCAAGGACAGACATGTGGGCAAGAGAGCAGGGTGGAGTGTTAAAATGGCAAGCGACAGGGAGGTTTGGATCATTCTTGCGGACAGACCGCAGGTGTTCTGCAAAGCGGTCGCCCAGTTTACGTTTGGTCTCTCCAATGTAGAGGAGACCACATTGGGAGCAACGAATGCAGTAGACTAAGTTGGGGGAAATGCAAGTGAAATGCTGCTTCACTTGAAAGGAATGTTTGGGCCCTTGGACGGTGAGGAGAGAGGAAGTGAAGGGGCAGGTGTTACATCTTTTGCGTGGGCATGGGGTGGTGCCATAGGACGGGGTTGAGGAGTAGGGGGTGATGGAGGAGTGGACCAGGGTGTCCCGGAGGGAGCGATCCCTACGGAATGCCGATAAGGGGGGTGAAGGGGGATAAGGGGGGTGAAGGGTGAAGGTTTTGTCTGGCGCACTGACCTCTACCTCGTGGAGGCTGAGCGTCAACTCGCAGACACTTCCTCCTACCTCTCCCTGGACCATGACCCCACCACTGAACATCAAGCCATTGTTTCCAGGACTGTCACTGACCTCATCTCCTCTGGGGATCTCCCTCCCACAGCTTCCAACCTGATAGTCGCCCAACCTCGGACGGCCCGCTTCTATCTCCTACCCAAAATCCACAAACAGAACTGCCCCGGTAGACCGATCGTCTCAGCTTGCTCCTGCCCCACAGAACTCATCTCTCGTTATCTTGACTCCCTTCTCTCTCCCCTTGTCCAGTCCCTTCCCACCTACATCCGTGATTCCTCTGACACCTTACGTCACATCAACAATTTCCAGTTCCCTGGCTCCAACCGCTTCCTCTTCACCATGGACGTCCAATCCCTCTACACCTCCATCCCCCACCAGGATGGTCTGAGGGCCCTTAGCTTCTTCCTCGAACAGAGGCCCGAACAATCCCCATCCACCACTACTCTCCTCCGTCTGGCTGAACTTGTTCTCACGTTGAACAATTTCTCCTTCAACTCCTCTCACTTTCTCCAAATAAAAGGTGTGGCTATGGGTACCCGCATGGGCCCCAGCTATGCCTGTCTCTTTATGGGGTATGTGGAACATTCCTTTTGCAGTCCTACTCCGGCCCCCTTCCACAACTTTTTCTCCGGTACATCGATGATTACTTCGGTGCCGCTTCATGCTCTCGTCGGGACTTGGAAAAATTTATTAATTTTGCTTCCAATCTCCACCCCTCCATCATTTTCACGTGGTCCATCTCTGACACTTCCCTTCCCTTCCTTGACCTCTCTGTCTCAATCTCTGGTGATAGACTGTCCACCAATATCCATTACAAACCCACCGACTCCCACAGCTACCTCGACTACAGCTCCTCACACCCCGCTTCCTGTAAGGACTCCATCCCATTCTTCCAGTTCCTTCGCCTTCGTCGCATCTGTTCCGATGATGCTACCTTCAAAAACAGTTCCTCTGACATGTCCTCCTTCTTCCTTAACCGAGGTTTTCCACCCACGGTCGTTGACAGGGCCCTCAACCGTGTCTGGCCCATCTCCCGCGCATCCGCCCTCACGCCTCCTCCTCCCTCCCAGAAACATGATAGGGTCCCCCTTGTCCTCACTTATCACCCCACCAGCCTCCGCATTCAAAGGATCATCCTCCGCCATTTCCGCCAACTCCAGCATGATGCCACCACCAAACACATCTTCCCTTCACCCCCCTTATCGGCATTCCGTAGGGATCGCTCCCTCCGGGACACCCTGGTCCACTCCTCCATCACCCCCTACTCCTCAACCCCCTCCTATGGCACCACCCCATGCCCACGCAAAAGATGTAACATCTGCCCCTTCACTTCCTCTCTCCTCACCGTCCAAGGGCCCAAACATTCCTTTCAAGTGAAGCAGCATTTCACTTGCATTTCCCCCAACTTAGTCTACTGCATTCGTTGCTCCCAATGTGGTCTCCTCTACATTGGAGAGACCAAACGTAAACTGGGCGACCGCTTTGCAGAACACCTGCGGTCTGTCCGCAAGAATGATCCAAACCTCCCTGTCGCTTGCCATTTTAACACTCCACCCTGCTCTCTTGCCCACATGTCTGTCCTTGGCTTGCTGCATTGTTCCAGTGAAGCCCAACGCAAACTGGAGGAACAACACCTCATCTTCCGACTAGGCACCTTACAGCCTTCCGGTCTGAATATTGAGTTCAACAACTTTAGGTCATGAGCTCCCTCCCCCATCCCCACCCCCTTTCTGTTTCCCCCTTTTTCCTTTTTTTTTCCCTATAAATTATATAGATTTTTCTTTTCCCACCTATTTCCATTATTTTTAAATATTTTAAAATCTTTTATGCTCCCTCCACCCCCACTAGAGCTGTACCTTGAGTGCCCTACCATCTATTCTTAATTAGCACATTCGTTTAGATAATATCACCAACTTTAACTTTAACACCTATGTGTTCTTTTGTACCATTGTCACTGACATCTTTTGATGATCTGCTTCTATCACGGCTTGTTTGTCTACACAACCACCTCTCTCTCTCCCTATCTCTCCACCCCACACACACACCTTAAACCAGCTTATATTTCAACTCTTGGACTCGAAATCAAGTTCTGTCGAAGGGTTATGAGGACTCGAAACGTCAACTCTTTTCTTCTCCGCCGATGCTGCCAGACCTGCTGAGTTATTCCAGGTAATTCTGTTTTTGTTTTGGATTTCCAGCATCCGCAGTTTTGTTTTGTTTTTATCTATCGCAGAGATAACTGATACAGTGTCATTAACTGATATGGGGCCTAGTGCAGTGATTACTGATACCAGCCTAGATTAATATAAACTGAGACAGGGCCTAGAGCAGTGGTTAATTACACAGGGTCTTGATTAATATAAAATGAAAGAGGGTCTTCTGCAGTGATTAATGATACAGGGTCTAGGTTGAAATAAACTGAGGCAAGCCATTGTGCAGTGGTTACTGATGCAAGACCCATATAAATGTATTCTAGAACATGGGCTAGTGCAGTGATTACTGACACAGGATCTAGATCAATATAAACTGACACAGTGTCCATTGCAGTGATTATTGATACAGGGTCTCAATCAATGCAAACTGATACATTGTCTATTGCAGTGATTACTGATACATAGCCTTGATTAATGGAAACTGAGACAGGTTCCAGTGCCGTATTTAGTGATAGAGGATCTAGACTAATATAAACTGAGACAGGCTCAAGTTCAGAGATAACTGATGCAGGGCCTAGATAAATATTACCGGAAACAGGACCTACTACACTGATTACTTATCCAGAGCCTGGGTTAATATTAACTGAGACAGGGCCTAGTGCAGTGATTACTAATACAGAGTCTAGATTGATAAATATTGAGACAGAGCATAGTACAATGATTACTGATACAGCATCTAGATTAATAAAAACTGAAAGAGGACCAGGTCCATTGATTACTGATACAGGGTCTCGAGATATTAACTGAGACAAGGTCTAGTGCAGTGATTACTTACACAGGATCTAGATTAATATAATCTGATATAGGGCCAAGTGCAGCAATTACCGAAACAGGATCTGGATTAATAGAAACTGCAGCAGGGCATTGTACAATGATTACTGATACAGAGTCTAGATTAATAGAACCTGAGACAAAGTTCAGTGCTGTGTTTACTGATACATGGTCCTGATCAATATAAACTCAGACAATGACCAGTGGAGTGATGACTGATACAGGGTCTAAATTGATATAAACTGAGGCAGTACATAGTGCAGTGATTACTGATACAGGTCTAGGTTAGTATAACCTGGACAGGCTCTACTGCAGTGATTACTGATATAGGGCCAAAATTAATATAAACTAACAGGATCTAGTGAGTTATTACTGATGAAGGGACTATATTAATTTTTAATGAGAAAGGGTCTGGTGCACTCATTACTAATGCAACATCTAGATTTTTATCAGCTGAGACAGGATCCAATGCAGTGATTACTGATATAGTGTTTAGATTAATAGAAACTAATAAAAATAGAAAAGGGCCAAGTGCATTGATTACTGATACAGGCTCTAGGTTAAGATAAGCTGAGACAGGGTGTGGTGCAGTGATTACTGATCAATTATCTGGACTAATATAAAGTGAGACAGGGCCAAGTGCAAGAATTATTTCATCAGTGGCGCCCATATCCCAAGAATGAATTAAAGTGATGCAAAATACTGTAGATTCTGGAAATCTAAAGCAAAACAAAAAAAAAAAACACACTTAGCAGGCCTGTGAGCATCAGTTCGGAGAGAAACAGATCAAATTTTCAGGTCGATGGCAGGTGCAAAATCTCCTTTGGTACCATCCTTGAGAGCAGAACTGTTCGCCCCACTATCCCATACCAATATTCATTCTTTAAATAAAATCAAATATTATCTGGTCATTTTTCACAGCTCTATTCGTGGGATCTTGCTGTGTACAGATCACCCGATGCGTTTCCAACATTACAGCTGTGTATAAACTACTACAAAACTACGTTGACAAGTTTTAAGGGTCGTGAGCATCATTCTATAAATGCACATTATTTCTAAATGTTAACATTTTAAAATGATAGCTGCAATATGTTGAAAACCCAGAGATTAATATGATTGTAGGTCAGTCCTCTGGCTGCCGTTTTAACTTGTCCAGTTTAAAGGGGTTAAATCTTCAATCAAATTGACATTCAATGGAATCCCAACCTGTTCAAAGATTGTGATAGTAGATCTTTTGGAATTAAATCCTTAATTTAAATGTATTTTTATTTATTTGAAATAAATAACATGTGTTCTTATGGATGTTAAAGAAGTTTCCATTCATTTTGTACCAACTGTCAATATTCTTAAAATAAAACCTTGTTTTGAGTTAAAACCAATCAATAAGTGTCTGTGTTTATCTGGTTTTGCTGCAATGAACACTTCATTGAAACCAGTGAGGCGTTTATGTAAATAAACACAGAAATAGAAGTCCCAGATTAGATTCTGGAGGGACAAAAACACAACAAATATTTCCCCACCAACACAGAAATAGAGCCAAACATGCAAATACATCAACCGATTGCAGTAGCAATTTTTTTGGGCAATTTTTTAAATTAGTTATATGAGCATTATGTCACGATGATATCTATGTTCAGAATTAAGATAGACTCCCACTTATCATGAAATATAATGGCATGGCAAATGTGTTTGTAGAGATTTCCTGTACCCTCTCCCTCTCTGTCTCTTTCTCTTATTTGGTTCTTTGTTTTGTCTCTCCACCATGGGTCACCAGTAGCGAGGATTTGATGCCGCAATGAAATGCCGAAGGATCTTTCCCTGTATCTAACCTGTGCTGTCTCGGCCTTTGGAGTATTTGATGGGACAGTGTAGACTGGGACAATTTTACTCAATCTAACCCGTGCTATACCTGCCTTACGAGTTTTCCATGTGGCAATGTAGAGGGAGCTTTATATTATTAATGTAGTCCCATGCTACACCTGACCTGGGAGTGTTTGATGGAGCCGCAGGCCCTGTCTCTGCATTACACTAGACCGTTTCTAACCGCATATAACCAGTGCTGGGAGTATTTAATGCGGCAATGTAGAGGGAGCTTTAAATTCTGTGCCTCGCCCCATGCTGCACCTGCCCTGGGAGTGTTTGATGGGACTGTAGGCCCGGTGTCAATATTGCACTCGACCGTGACCCTGCCCATGTTAATATTACACTAGACCCCGTCAGTGTTTGCATTACACTAGACCCTGTCTCAGTTTATATCGAACTCATATGTTTCTGTTTATATTATACTTGACATATCTCTGTTTATATTATACTCGATATGTCTCTGTTTATATTGCACTCGATGCTGTCTCTGTTTATAATACACTAGACGCTGCCTCTGTTTATATTACATTGGACCCTGCTTCTGTTTATATTACTCTAGATCCTGTTTTTGCTTCTATTAAACAAGGCCTTGTCTCTTTATATTACATTTGACATGTCTCTGTATATATTCATCTAGACCTGTCTCTGTATTGAAATATGCATTGTCTCAGTTCTGCGCTAGATCATGTTTGCAGTAATTCCATTAGAACCGGCCTCAGTTATTACTGCACTGCACAAGTCCAATAATGTGGACATTGGTTGGGATGGAAATGGTGATGATCAGACATCAAGATGGTGGGAACGTTAATGATGCAAAAAAATCTTTCGAAAACAATTATCATGGGTGCCTATTTAGACGTTGTGACTTGCACTTTGTTGGAAGAATAGAGGCAAAGAGTATTTTCTAAATGGGAAGATAATTCAGAAACCTGGAGTGCAATGGGACTTTGGAGTCCTAGTCCAGGATTCTCTTAAGGTTAACTTGCAGGTTGAGTCGGTAGTTAGGAAGGCAAATGCAATGTTGGAATTTATTTCGAAAGGACTAGAATATAAAAGCAGGGATGTGCTGCTGAGGCTTTATAAGCTCTGGTCAGACCACATTTAGATTATTGTGAGCAATTTTGGGCCCCGTATCTCAGGAAGGATGTACTGGCCCTGGAGAGGGTCCAGAGGAGGTTCACGAGAATGATCCCAAGAATGAAAGGCTTAACATATGAGGAAGGTTTGAGGACTCCGGGTCTATACTCGATGGAGTTTAGAAGGATGAGGGGGATCTGATTGAAACTTACAGAATATTGAAAGACCTGGATAGAGTGGACGTGGGGAAGATGTTTCCTTTCGTAGGTGAGACTAGGCACAGCCTCGGAGTAAAAGGAAGGCCTTTTAGAACAGAGTTGAGGAGAAACTTTTTTAGCCAGAGAATGATGAATCTATGGAACTCATTGCCACAGAAGGCTGTGGAGGCCAGGTGATTGAGTGTTTTTGAGGCCGAGGTAGATAGGTTTTTGATTGGTAAGGGGATCAAAGGTTACAGGGAGAAGGTGGGAGAATGGGGTTGAGAAACTTATCAGCCATGATTGAACGGTGGAGCAGATTCGATGGGCTGAATGGCCTAATTTCTGCTCCTATGTCTTATGGTCTTATGGTCTTGTTCTCCCGCATCCCAGATTTGTGTTCATAAGCCACAGATCTCTCCTTTCTTGCAGCTGTTTAAATTAAAGCATTTAACGCCTATTTCCAAGGTCTACAGCAATAAAGCAAGGGAATGCACTAATATAACATAAACAAAGGACAATAACATAAATAACAGACAGGGTCTAGTATTACAGAAACATGGACCAAAGCAGGAATAATGAGACAGGCACAGTGTAATATGATCAGAGACATGGTGGGGTGCAGCAATATTGACTCCAGATGACCTGAAGCTGCACAGCACCAGATAAGATAGGAGTGGAGATATCTCCTGGTCATTAACACCTATTGCCCTCCTTCAGCTGATAATTGCATTCAATCACAACCTGTAATCTCATGGACTAGAATATATCCCTCACTGACTCCTTGGTGTGCACATCCACGGAGCCTGAAAGTAGCAGAACAAGTAGATGACGTGGTTAAGAAGGCATATTGGACACATAGAATGCAGGAGCAAGGAGGTTATGCTGGAACTGTATAAAACGTTGGTTAGGCCAAAACTGGAGCACTGCATGCAGTTCTGGTCACCACATTATAAGAAGGATGTGAATACACTGAAGAGAGTGCAAAGGAGATATACCAGAATGCTGCCGGGCTGGAGGGCCTGAGCCATGATGAAAGATTGGATAGGCTGGGGCTGTTTTCCTTGGAGCAATGAAGGCTGAAAGGGGACGTGATAGAGGCGTAAAAGATTATGAGGGGCATAGATAGAGTGGATAGGAAGGCACTTTTTGACCGGCGCGGAAACGGTGGGCCGAATGGCCTCCTTCTATGTTGTAAACGTCCATGAGTTTAACATTCAGCCCTGGGACAATGAGGAATGTAGAACCGCAGGTCAAAAACAACGCCTTCCATACCTGTGACCTCCACCTCCCAGAATAACAAGGGCAATAAGCACACGGGAACACAATGCCCTGCATCCTCCTACACATACATCTCTATAGGGGAGAAATTGGCCTTGGGCACTTGCAAAGAAGAAGCGATATCTGAAATCTCATTCTGCTGACTGCGCTGAAGGTGAATATCAAGTGCTGCGTAGCACGTACGGCCGTTACTATACTGCCCGTTTCAGGCTACTGCCAGATGCCAATGTCCAGGCCAAGATCTTTATTTTTAATATTATCTCTCCTTCTCATAGACACATGGGGTAATGCAGCTATAATTTAAACGCAGGCATAGATTAAAGCAAAGCACTGCTGATGCTGGAAATCTCAATTAAAAACAAAAAATGCTGGAAAAACGCAGCAGGTCTGACAGCATCTGTGGGGAGAAAAACAGAGCTAATGTTTCGAGTCCGTATGACTCTTCTTCAGTGGCATTGTAGTTACAATGACCAGGTCTGGTATAATATAGACATAGTCAAAATCGAATATAATATAAACAGAGACAGGGTCTATTTTAATATAAACAGTGACAGGGCCTAATGTAACATAAATGGAGACAGGGTCCAGTGCAATGCAAACTGAGATGGCTTCCATTGGAACATTAAGGAGATAGGGTCTATTTTAATACAAACAGAGGCCTGATCCAGCATAATAGAAATAAAGCAGTTCCCAGGACATTAATAATCGAACCAGGATCCTGTATAACATGGGAGGGACAATCGTGCAGTGGGAACGTCACTTGGTTAGTAACCAGAGATCCAGGCCTTTTCCCTGGGAATAGAGGTTTGAATCCCATTATGGCAGCATGAAGAATCGAAATTCAATTAATAAATCTGGAATTGAAAGCTCATCTCAATAATGGTGACCATGAAACTATAATCGATTATCATAAGCATCCAGTCTGTCAGCATCGGCGGAGAAGAAAAGAGTTGATGTTTCGAGTCCTCATGACCCTTCAGCAGAACTGGGTGAATCCAAGGAGAAAGATGCAAAACTTTAGATCTTGATCTCCCTCCTCCATTCCCACCCTCTTTCTGTTTCTTCCCCCTTCCTTTTGTTTTTTCCAATAATTTATATAGATTTTTCTTTTCCCACCTATTTCCATTATTTTTCCATCTTTTATGCCCCCCACTCCCACTAGAGCTATACCTTGAGTGCCCTACCATCCATTCTTAATTAGCACATTCGTTTCGATAATATCACCAACTTTAACACCTATGTGTTCTTTTGTTCTTTTGTCTGTGACATCTTTTGATTATCTGCTCCTTTCACTGCTTGCTTGTCCCTACAACCACACCACCTCCCTCCACTTCTCTCCCCCCACTCCCACCCGCCCCCCACCCCTCCCCACCCCACCTTAAACCAGTTTATATTTCACCCCTCTCCTTGGATTCACCCAGTTCTGCTGAAGGGTCATGAGGACTCGAAACATCAACTCTTTTCATCTCTGCCAATGCTGCCAGACCTGCTGAGTTTTTCCAGATAATTCTGTTTTTGTTTTGGATTTCCATCATCCGCAGTTTTTTGTTTTTATCATAAACATCCATCTGGTTCACCGATGCCCTTTAGAGAAGGAAATCTGCTGTCCTTACCAAGTCTGGCCTACATTTATTTTCTTCATTCATGGAAATGTGAGTGGCACTGGCTTGGCCAGCATTTGTTGCCCATCCCTAATTGCCCTTGAGAACAGTGTGGCTTATTAGGCTATTTATTGCTGTGGGTCTGCAGTCACATGCAGTCCAGACCAGGTGGCATTAGTGTGAACCACATGGTTTTTACGACAATGGTTTCATGGTCATCATTAGATTTTTGAATTCAAATTTCATCATCTGCCGTAGGGGGATTCAAACACAGATCCCAAGCGAATTACGGGCCAGGTGAGAATACCATTACACCACCTCCTCTCATACATATAGCTCCAGACCCACAATTTTGTGCAGCCCCATTCTCTGGCTATTTGATTAATTGCCCACCACCATTAATGACTGGATGTGACAGGACTTCAGAGGTAAAATCCAATCCGTTTGATGTGGGATCTTCCAGACTATGTGACTATGTGATATAAATATTGGTATTGACTGGTGCAGTATTAATTAAAACAGGGTACAGTGACATATAAACAGAAACAGTGTTTGGTCTAACATAATAATAGATGAAGTCCAACTTAAAAAGTCAGAGACAGGGACAAGTGCAGCGTTAATTTAGACAATGCGTGCTTCGTAGAATGGATCCTTCAAGATTTCAAATCCATCTGCTGGCCAAACTTCGCAATTGCAGCTCCTGTGAAAATGTCGCTGTTCGGTTCGATCTTTGACATTATTGTGTCAAGAGTCCACTTCCTCAGATGTGATAACACATCACCTTCTGCGGGAGGTGTCAAAATTTAACACAATTCAACTAATTGCAGATGAACGTGGTTGATTAGCGCACGTTAAAGTCAGCACCAGAGTAAAGCGGCCCAATTCCTGGTAATGTAACTTTGTTCATCTTGATTATAGGGAGGGATGTTGACCAGGGAGCTCTATTGAGATCATGGGAACTTTAATGTCCACCTCAACAAACATAGTGTTGGGGAGAGTTATTGGTTCATGATACCACCTGATAGTTAGGGTAATTTTCTTCAATAGCTACGTGCTCCGGAGCCTCCCAGGAAGTCAAGGTGCTATCTTAATTTGAAGCAGAAGATGCCATTTTGGTTTGTGTGTGAGGGAGAGAGGCGGAGACGCACATCAAATTGTTTGCAACTGAATTTCACGAAGATCGTGGACAACCTTCCATCGATGAAAGGTCACAGACACACAATGGAAACAAACCCATTTCAGATGTGCTGATGGCTGAGGAGGCCAATTGTGAGGCAGGTTCTGCTGGAAGTGCTGCACATGAAGCTACAAATGTCGTTGTGGGGTTTTTTTTCCGGTGATGACCTCGATTGCCAAGCTGCTGTAGCCACTGGTCATTGTGCTGGTTCACGCCAACTCACAGGAGGTGTCGCCATTTTCCTCATTCATCAGTTTGTTACACTCAGTTGTGATAATCGATATTTAGGGCCTTCACTTCAAGCATCCTTGAAGTGGAGCTTTGGGTGTCCCACTGGTTGTCTGCCTCCGGCTACCTCACCATACGGAAAGTCCTTGTGCATGTGACCATCTTCCATCCTATGTACGTTGCCAAGCCACTAGCACCATCTCTGTTGCATGAGCTCTACCATCTTAGGAGCTCCGCCTTTGAGAGTACTACTGCATTTGTGACTTTATCCTGCCAGTACATAACCATAATGCGCATCAGGTAGTGAAAATGGAAATTGTAGAGCTTCTTTTCTTGATAACTGTGAGTGGTCCATGTTTCACAGCCATAAAGCAAGGTGCTGAGAGCACAGGCCTTATAAACCATCAGCTTGGCCCTAAGGGTCAGTTTGATGTTATTCCAGGGGCATTTCAGAGTCAGCCATGAATAGCAGCTGCTTTCCCCATGCGGGTATCAAGTTCTGCAGCAAGAAACAGGCTTCCTGTCACCGTGGAACCCAGTGAGCAGAATTTACTTCCATCTGAGTGGTAATTAGTGTGATCAATGGCGTAAATGCAAAACCTTGTCCCATGACCAGGGTTTCCTTCATGCTTATAGTCAGGGAGAACTAGTTACAGACATGGGAGAGTCAGTTCATCAGACTTTGTGGATGAGTTTCCTTTTTGATGACCAAGTTATCAGCTTCGAGCAATTCTTTGATCAGGATTCAATGTGTTTTTGTCTTCGCTTTCAGTCTTCTAGATTGTGGGGCTTGCAGTCTGACTGGGTGTGTGAGTAGACTCCTTGTATATCTACAAGGAAGGCAAAGATCAGCAGCGTGGAGAAGAAGATGCTAAACAGAATGGGGGCTAGGACACAGGCCTGTTTCATTCCATTCTTCACTCCGAATCTGTCAGAAGTGGAATCCTTAATCTGCACAGTGCAATGCATGTTGTCATGGAAGGAGTGAATGAGACTGAGGAGCTTTGGATGGCAGCCAATTTTCCACAAAATCTTGTAGGGTCCTGTTCTGCTGGTGGTGTCGAGCGTATGGAGCAGATCATTTCCAGGGTATACCTTCCGACACAAACACTACACTGTGCTTCGGCCTACACGTAGATGAAGTCTTTAAAGTCTGATCCGAGCAAAGGCCTTCCCCGTGACTCAATGAGTGAGATATTCCTGTAGTTGTTGCAGTCTCACCTGTTGGTTTTGTTTTCAGATAGTGCAATGATTATGATGTTCTTCATCTCCTTCAGAACGGATCTTAACTTTCAGCAGAGGAGGAGAAGGTCGTAAAGGCTGAGAAACATACATAATTATATATACCAATTATTATCAATTCACGAAGGTAAATAATTATATTGACGAATTACCATCAATTCACAAAGATAAATAATTATATTCACCAATTATTATCCATGCACAAAAATAAATAATTATATTCAACAACTATCATCAATTCACAAAGATAAATAGTTACATTCACCAATTATCATCAACTCACAAAGATAAATAGTTACATTCACCAATTATCATCAACTCACAAAGATAAATAATTATATTCATCAATTATCATCCATTCACAAAAATAAATAATTGCATTAACCAATTATTTTCAGTATTTTATTTCATATAAAATGTAATTGCAGTTCATGTAATATCATTGACATTGATTGAGATCACATTGACCATTCTGTCAACAAGGAATCACATCTCTCCCAGAATTCAGTAAGAAATGAAATTAAATCAGACTGAGGATAATGAGCAGCTACCCAGCAGCCTCTGCGCTTTATTGACAAGTAATCACCTCATCATCACACAGAAACTCCTGATATATAACTGGAGTGTGTGAGCATTTGGAAAGTGATGGTATGAAAAAGGCTACCTGGTCCTGACGTTAGTTGATAAATATTTAAATCCAGATTTGTCATTTCCCTCGTCTGGAAGGTAAGGAAACATTTGCGGCACTCCATTGCGTTTCACACTATTTCTCTTTCCACAGTAATAGTGTTTAGTTTGTTACATTCATTAATTTGGGTGAGGATATGTTGAATGTTTTGTTGTACATGAAAGGACCACATGTTGCAAATATTACAATCCTCCACCCTAATCCATATCATGTACCCACTTTCTGTGTTAAAGATGATGATTGCCCATCAGCAGGGAAGAATCACCAGTGCCACAGGGACGTCTCCAGTCTTCTGTTGGTGACGTTCAGCTCGTTAGTTCCCGATAGGCAGGGGATGGAATTCATCCAGAAAATCTGAAAGGACTGAAGATATTAGACTGACACAAATTAAATACAAGACCAGCTTCAAGATATGAAGTGGTCAAGCACAAAGATGAGAAAGTAGGACAACATCTTTCAGGTGCATCTATGGATACATCGATCAATTCACTCACTGATTCCTTCATGAAAATATTCAGGCATCCAACCACCTGCACACTGCAGTCATCCCTCTATTTTTGGTAGACGGTTGTGTTGCATTAACGTCACTGGACTCGTAACCCAGACCCAAGCTATTCACGAATTCAAATCCCATTATGGCAGCTGGTGGAATTTAAATTCAGTTAGAAATCTGGGATTGAAAACTGGTCCCAGAGAAGGGCACCATGAAACTATCATCGATTGTGGAAAAAAGTCATCTGATTCACTAATGTCCTTTAGGAAAGGAAATCTGCCACTGTACCTAATCTGGCCTAAATGCGAGTCCAGATCCACAGCAATATGGTAGACTCTAGCTGCCCTCTGAAATGGTTTCGCAAGACACTAAGCTCAAGAGCAATTAGGGAAAGGCAACAAATGCTGGCCTTGCTAGTGACTCTCCCATCCCGTGAAAGGGTAAAAGGGCAAAAAAATCACACAAACACACCTAATTTTCTATTTCCAAATTTTCATCTCTCTGAGTCCTATCTGATAGTCCGCCTGTAATTCTTTCTATCTATCCATCCATCCATCACAATATTATGATGTGTTGGAGAGGTCCTCCAATAAGCTTTTAATGCTAACAGGGTGTCAGAGAAGCTGGATAAGTTTTCTTTCCTAGGAGATGGAATAGTTCACATAGGTTCACAACTTAAAAAAATAAAACTGACTTCAGTGCTGTTGCTGGGTAGATTTGTTATAAATAGGCCTTATTGACAATGTTAAGTGCTTGCAGTTGGCTTGCAACCAAGCGGTCAGTACTGAGGAAACAGATCTTTCATTGACTGCACAAACCCCCCAGATGCTTCCTGTAAATAACATTGGACATTCGAGCCTCCCTGACTGCAGCCGACTGGCTTGCTGCCAAATACTCTGTGGGGCAGATTAGCCTGGATATGAATCAACAAAATGGGATTTAGCAATTCAAATAATATTGCTTTCAGTCACACACGGAATACACATTTTAACTGGCATTTCATCCAAGGAAATATTTTAATGAATGCCGTGTTCACTGAGATTAAACGCAATCAAAAAATATTAAATTGACCATATACTAATTAATTTATATTATTTCGAAGTAAAGGGCATTCCAGTTATTAAAGCATGTTCATTAAGAACTTCGTGAAGTGCGAGAGGGCGATGTTGATGGTCACAATGTCCCAGTCCAATGAGACGAGTGCAATAGCAAAAATTAAAAAGAAAGTAAATTAAAATAAACTTGCTGAATTGCCTTAAAGCCGCAGGAATTCGTGAATATTCTCAGAGTTGTGCGCCTCATTTTATCTGAGGCGCCTCTTATTCCTGATTAGCACCGTGTACTGTACAGTTTAATTTGTGCTGATTTCTATTATTTAACAGTGCCTCTCATAGCTGCCAATGAATGGAGAAATGACCAGTTCATGACCCGCTTCAGTGGAAGATAAAACATTTATTCTTGTGATATTGTGTAATATGCCGCAAAGTCCTAATATCCTGTGTTCCCCATACCAGTGAATGATAGACAGCCGGTGGCCAATAGAATTACCTATAATGATTTGGATGCTGATCGGATTTGCTGATCTCCGTGTCCATTCTATTCATTAGCTTCTCTGTCAAAAGTTGATGTAAATTTTATGTTTCTCTGTAAACGTACTGTTTAAATATCAGGGTGGCGGTCTTCTTTTTCCGCTAATTTTCACAGGGCTATCTTAGGTCAGGGGTTATTCGAGGAATGTAAGGAGAGACATTGCGTAATATGAGCAGATTCGTCTTATCTCTGGACCCAAACTGTATGGCGATAGCCACCCATTTTGAAAATAATATCACTTTGTTCATCCCCCGCATTTAGCTACATAAATCAATAATAATTCCTCTGACTAATGATACTTTATTACTGTAATGAGACAGAGACCCGGAGTTGCTGCAAAACAGACTGACAGCCCTGATAATATAACTTATTTTTTTAGATTCAACCCGCTGTGAAGTAGTGTAGAAATAAATGGGCTTATTTTACATTTGAATTAGTCATTTTTATGAACTGATTCTAAGCTACAATTCCACCATTAGAGCCAATGGAGACATTACAATAAATCCATTCAGTCAAATATCCCGATACAGATAAAATGTCCACTTTTAACAATAATCTATTGTAAATATCTGAGTCCATTCTGTTGGGGATGTGGAAGGTGGGGCGTGGATCCAGTCGCCGCCTCCACCAGGGAATCAACAGGCGGCGCCTGGAAACCCGCCCCCTTCTGCCGGGTATTTAAATGCCGCTCACTGGGGCCAGAATTCAACAATCCGGGAGTTGGTTTGTTCACTGAGTTCTGGACAGAACCATTTTCACCAAATGACCAGAAGGATGAGGTCGGCGATTTCTCTCAGTTTGTTGCTGACTTTCTTATCCGGTGAGTAGTTTTTATTGTCCAAGTCTCTCACTGTTACTGTCTCAGTGTTAGTCTCTCTCTGGAATGTTACAGAGTCAAGAATTATTTCACCAGAATTAACCCTCGGGGTTTTTGATATATTTTTACAGGTGTCCAGTCGGAGATTGTGTTGACTCAGCCAGAGGCAGAGACCGGGCGTCCCGGAGGCACCCTGACACTGACCTGTAAAACCAGCGGCTTCAATCTTGGCAGCTATTGGATGAACTGGGTCCGACAGGTTCCTGGACAGGGGCTGGAATGGCTCCTTGAGTACTATAGTTCATCCAACAACAACTACGCCCCAGGAATTAAGAATCGATTTACTGCGTCCAAAGACACTTCAAGGAGCATCTTCTCCTTGGACATGACGAGCCTGAAGACTGAAGACACCGCCATCTATTACTGTGCAAGAGACCACAGCGAGAGGAACCAGGGCTGGACCCGAACAAAAACAGATCGAGAGGGATTCAACAACTTCCATCGTAACCTGACGGTCAGTACTTGTTTTAAATGTAATATTAACTGTAATGATCAGAACCAGACAACAAGCCGCTTCTGACAAAAATAAAACAGCAAATTTAACAGTAAAACATAACAAACCAATTGATATAATGGGCTGAGCTTTTGCTGTGTTTATATTTACTGTTAACAGTTTCCACAATTACAGTCCTGGATATAATGTTCATTTTAATATGTCTGATACTTGGAGGAGGGTCTCTGTTCATTGAGTTTTGTAAATTGCTGCATGAATTCTAAAGAAGATCAGAAGTAAACGTCTATTTGAAGTGAATATTAAGAAGCAGCATTGAACAGAGTGGGTGCAGTTTTTGTGCGGGTGTATTTCACTGTGATACTACAGCGGGTCACAGTGCTGTGCATAGCGACATCCTCATACAAAAACCTCAGAGAAGGAGTTTGTTTAAATTCGTGATCTCTAACACAGCAGGAACGACAAAGAAAATGATAGTTAAATAACATAATGGGTCGAGGTTTGCAAAAAGGTATTCCACTTTGTTCGTAGTGACGGACATGCCAAATCTGCAGAGATTTTGAAAGTATTCCAATCACATTTATAAATATAATGACCAGCACAGGCTGGAATATCTCACTGATTCATTCTTAAGCGAGTCGGAATCGGGTTTTTGAGAAGGCAGTGAACTTAAATCTCTATATTTTACAGTGAACAGTCTGCCGCAGTATTTGACATGGTGTGTCTCACTGTGATATACTGGATGGCACAGCAGTTACTGTCAATACAAAAACACCTCAGCACTAATTGAGTCTGCCTGGATCAGTGCTCGCTTTTACAATCCAACTATATTTACAATGAAGTATTATTTTTGTTCAGCATTGACCAAAGCAACGTGATTTAAGATGGAAAAGTTGTGATAATTATCCATTCATCAGTTGGTGATTTCAATAACATCTTCATGTGCTACTCTGTGAATTATAAAAAATGAGGGTCATTGATGAATAGCGAAAGATATCCACAAACGCAAATATAATTTTGTGAGGATTCATCGTGATCTTCCTTTGCATCTGACTTATGAATATTTAGAATAATGGTGGATTTCTGTCTTTTTCGTGCAGGGACGGTTATTGTATGTCACAGCCCAGGGAATGTAACACTGTGACGCTATGGACTACTGGGGACAAGGGACCATGGTGACGGTGACTGCAGGTAAGAACCATGCACTTTTTAAAAACTGTACTATTTAAGTCTTTGCTTTACATTTTTGTCTATTTTAATAATTCACTCGTTCACTGAAATGTGGGTTTGGTGGATTCTGTGTGCAGATTTTTTTACAATGCTTCATGCGATTCTGCTGAAATTGAGTTATATAATTCCGCTGTGTCTTGACAAAAAAGTGTTACTGAGGGATTGAGTCCCTGGTTGTTGTGATTTGGTGTTTATCTGCTGAGGATACTGTGTGACCGGGCTACTTGAAATGTCTAACGTTTGTTAAAACAGTTTGACGTTTCTGCAATGTTTAATCTCGGTGACATCTAATGGCTGCGGGTTTTACCATCTGTTACACAGGGTTTAAATATGTCTGAAATCAAGCCTAATTTAAACAAAATGTGCTTAAGTTTCAATGTTAATTTATTGAACATGTTCCGCCTACTCACAATGCTGGTGCCATTATTCCATATTTCTGTTTAGTTTAATTATTCATTCATTTGGTGACGATCGAGTTGTCTGGATTCGTTGTTGAGTTTTTCTTGCAATGTGACATTGAATTCTGTTGGAAGTATTTGTTCAATTGAGCTGCTTCTCCATGAAACAGGTTTCAGCCCCTCAGTGATGTGATTCTGGTGTATTTTCTGCTGAGGAGATTGTGTGTCTGGGTGACTTTGAATTAGTAGAATTTGTGAAACGGTTTGGCGGTTCTGCATTGTTTCTGCTTTGTTTAAACTCGGTGACATTGAGCGGTTACACGTTTTGTGGTTGAATGGAAACAGTCTACGCGTTTGTATCTGCTTGAAGCGCGATTGTAGGCAGAAAACAGGTTTCAGAAATGGGGAAAAAGCGTTTAACGATGCCTTAGAACATTTTGTTTTTATTTTAAGTGATAATTGCAAATTAAACTAAATCATGGATAATGACGCTCATTCAGAACATAACTCGGTACTGCAATCAGAAACTATATAATTAACAAGTTTTCAAATTGTAAAGTAAAATGAATATAATTCAAACAATTATAATATGGTAATATTTCTCCATATTGACGGAACAACTTTCATATTAACATAATTGCTCATTAATCGTCTTTCACAATTCTGCTGTGCACTGCGCACTATTAAGATGATAGGAAAAGTTTTTAGGCTGGAAACATTTTGTGATTATGTATTAAAAAAATCAATAAGAATATACTGATTCTACAGAATTGTTCAGATTCACAAGAGATTTTGAATTATTTTTTTAGATCCCTGATAACCTTTATCTTAAAATCTTAAAACCTTATCTTAAAGACTTAAAGAGGAGTTTGACATTGCAGTTTGGCAATATGTGTATCCGTTTATTACAACCTTTCTGTGCAACCAGAGCCGCATTATTCCTTCAATGTCATTGGGATTTGGATAGCGAGATAATTGTCACTAGTTTAATCTTAAACAGTTTTTTGGGGGTAGAATTTGCTGGCAGTAAATGAATTGTTCTTACATTTTCTTGAAATGTAGGAAGGTGCAGACTGCATATGAATAGAGATTGACAAGTAAAAGCTTGAAATTCGAACAGATTAATTTAATTGCAAACATTAATATTAGTTTTGAGCTTAATAACAATACCTCCCATAGTTGTGCTGGACACAGAATAGAATTATAGGGGAAGAACAGATTATATCTGAGATTCATGCTTAATTCTTATTAAATGTTAAATTGAAGAACAAAATCTCGAATCCTTTTGCTGGTTATATTTCAGTGGCGCAGATGATCTGAATGAATTGTTCTCATCAAGTTTTATACTGATCAATTTGGATCTTCTTTCAATGAACAACATATTTAACCATTAAATTATAGGGATTGTTATCTAGGAAGCACTTTTATTGTTAAGTAACTGCTAGGAACATTTTTTACATATAGCTTGGAATTAAGACAAGTTTGCTTTAACCAACAGATGGTGTTACAGCCCATCGACAGTTAATGTGATGTGACCCCCGGCCATATTTGAAAATATTTAAAATATTCCACTCATAAAGTCATCGTGTGAATTACTCGATGAGAATAGATGGAATTTATGATTTCTCAATGCGTTCAGAAACACGCATAGTTTACAATTTTGTACGTTAAAACAGAGCAGTGGAAGTAAAAGTAAAATAGTAAATAATGATTAGATTTAAGTAAAATTGATATACTTCTCTGAATGTTACCATCCGGTAATTTCAAGTTTATTGTTCAACATTGTTTCAGTGTCAGGTTGATTTAAATAAACCCCAATTATTTCACAAAGTACCAGGGAGAAACAAGTTTTCAATTATTGAAAACCATTTTTAATATTATAGAGTAGAAATCAGCTAACAAGAAAATGAATTGACAATAACAAGATAATTAACTTACAAGATAATATTAGTGAAAATTAATTCAACATAAATAAACTCCAACAATTAAGTAGTCATTATAATGAATGCAAAATCTCAAAGGGTGGAGAGAATTTTTAATTGTATCCAAAATGAATTTAGAAAAGAATACTTCCTTACTCAGCTGTGCTCAGCTCGATAAGGTGTTTCGCCTTGATGATTTTCTTGATTATATTTATATCTACAATCACATCAAATCAGTGGGTAATCGATTTTCAATGTGACTATTTCCTGATTTGTTTAATTCTTACCTTGTCATTGAGTTTCTGTTACGGACATGAAATTACCCTGAATCTGTCATATTTAATGTGCTCATTTTCAGGGTAACTTAAATCTTACATTGTTTGGAGATTTGAGGCAGACAGGGAGAATTAAATGGAGTTCAAAGGGAGTTTTAAAATGAAAATCAGATTAATTTCAAAGAAGTTATAGAATAATTGTAGTAAATTGACCATTGATCAATTAGAATCAAACAGCTTGAATAAAATGGACAGATTGAACAGATCTATCTGCTGGGAACTCACTTGTTGCATCATTTATGTCTGTTCTGTGCCTGTGCGCGTGGTCACTATGCTGGGACCAGGATTCTGACATATTGACAGTGAAGGAACGGCGATATAATTCCAAGTCAGAATAGTGGGTGCCTTGGAGGGGAACGTACAGGTGACAGTGTTTCCAAGCACCTGCTGCCCTTGTCCTTCTAGTTAGCAGAGATTGTGGGTTTTAAGGGTGCTCCTGAAGGAGCCTTGGCGAGTTGCTGCAGTGCATCTTGTATATGGTACACACTGCTGTCACTGTGCATCGGTGGGGGAGGGAGTAAATGTTTAAGGTGGTGGATGGGGTACCAATTCTGTGGGCTGCTTTGTCCCGGATAGTATCGAGTTTCTTGGGGTTTTTTGAAGTTTCACTCATTGAGGCAAGTGGAAACTATTCAATCCCAGTCCTGACTTGTGCCTTGTAGATGGTCAGTTGTCTTTGGGCAATAGGAGTTGAATTGCTCGCCACAGAATTCCCAGCCTCTGACCGGCTCTTGCAGCCACAGCATTTATATCAAAACTGGATTGAACCCTCTCGTGGGCATATTTGATGGAACAATGTAGAGAGAGTTTTATTTTATGTCAAACCAGTGCTGTACCTGACCCGGAGTGTTTGACAGTTCAGTGGAGAATTGGCTTTCTGTTGAATCCCATCCTTGCAGCTGATGACAGGAGTGTAGCGGAGGAGGAGTGGGGGCTTTAATCCATGTCTTAACTTGTCCTGTTCCTGACTTGAGAGCCTTTTCCCTGCAGAGGTCAAACAAACTGAATCAGCATCGAACTAACTGGCTGTGAGTCCTAGACCAGATCTGTGAAAATAAATAGTTCCATTGCTCGGTTGAAATGACGCACATTAATTGTTTTTAACAATATTTCTGGAGAGAACATGTATGCATTTTAAATGAATTAATTATGTTTAAGCATTTTGAGTATCAGAAAATCATTGAATGTGAGTGACCTGAACTTGAGCACAATTTCAGAACAAACAGAATCAGGGAGTAACAGTGAGGCTCCAGAGAGCAGCACCTGTTCTGATCTGATCAGAGGCTGCAAGTTATTTAAATGATTGAAATGGACAATGACCAGACTCCCACTCCAAATAACCAGTCGTGGGGAATTTGGGGAAAAGAAGCCGCCATCAAATACTGAGTTATTGAATTGCCGCCTGCAGGAGGAGGAATGAATGACAGAAATAAGAGCATGAGGAGGACATTCGGCCCTTCGATCCTGCCCTCCATTCAGTAAGATCATGGTTCATCTACCTGGACACTCAGTCTCTTTACCACACACCCCCACTCGCTCACTCTCTGCGTCACACACGCTCTCTCTCTCACACACACGTTCACTCTCTCTCTCTCTCTCACGCATTTTCTCTGACAGACACACACTGTCTCTTTCTCTCTCTGTCTCACACACACACACACAAACATACTCTCACATTCTCTCTTTCACACACACAACCTCTCTTTAACACGCCCACACTCTGTCTCACACATTGCCTCTCTTTCACACACACTCTCACACATACTGTCTCAACTACACACACTCTCATGCACGTGCACACTGTCTCTCCAACACACACATGCACTATTTCTCACACATGCACTCTCACACACTCATTCTCTCTCACACACACACACACACACTTTCTGTCTCTGTCTCTCTCTCTCTTTCCCTCTCAAAAACACACATACACTTGCATGCACTCTCTCTCTCTCTTTCTCACGCACACACACACATTCTCACATACATATGTGGGCTGAAAATACTAATTTCAGAATGAAAATCCGTTAAACTGCATGCATGTTCATTGTTCCATTTCTGAAGTCCTTTTATGTAAAATGCAATTACACACGTGACATCACTATATATGTGGAGAATTTCCAAGTGTTGAACTAAACACAAAGAAACAAGAAAATGGGAGGGATGTGATGGAGACCACGGCCGACTGGATCCCCAATACTGGTGCACACTTGGTGCAAGATACCTGCACGGCCCATCCTGGTTTTGCTGTAACCTTCCCCTCCAGCCCCTCAGTCTGCCTATTCGTGCACTGACACGGATTTCTCAAAGAAAGGCATCAGCATTAAAGCAGCTGGCCAGTGCTCTACACTGCTGCCTGACTTTACACAGCCGGTGTTCCTGAAAGCTGATCAATCTGGAGAATCGGGACAGGGTCGATGGAGAGGAAGAGGAGGAGGTGGAGCTGGTGGAGCTGAATGGAGGAGCCCCCAGCTCGGCAACAGGCAATGGAAAGCTGAGCCAGAGCAGAAAATCATCTGAAGAAACATCACCTTGATGAGCCTGCAGCACCTGGGCACCCTCACTACCCACAATCACTCACCCTCATTCTCTCACTCACCCTCACTACCCATAATCACTCATCCTCACTCAATCTCACTCACTCAGCCTCACTCACTCGCCATCACTCATCCTCACTCCCTCACCCACCCTCACTCACTCACCCTCACTCACTCGCCCTCACTCCCTCCATCACTCATCCGCCCTCCCTCACCCACCCATGCTCACTCACCCTCACTCACTCACTCACACTCACTCACCCATCACTCACTCTCTCTCACTCACCCTCACTCACCCAGTCTCATTCTCACTCACTTACTCACCCTAACTCACTCACTCTCACTCACCCTCACTCACCTTTCCCTACCGAGCCTCATTCTCACTCAATTACCCACCCTAACTCACACTCACTCACTCTCACTCACCCACAGTCACTCACCCAGCCTCATTCACACTCATTCACCCACCCTCACTTATCCACCCTTACTCATCCACCCTCACTCATCCTTACTCAAACTCACTCATCCACCCATCCTTATTCACCTACCTGCACTCACAGTCAATAACTCATCCTCCCCACCCTCACACACTCAATCACCCTCACTTACATACCCACCCTCACACACCCAGCAACTCTCACTCACCCACTCATCCACCCTCAGTCAATCACCCACCCTCACTCACTCATCCATTCTCACTCACCCACATTCAGGCACCCACCCACGCTCACTCATCACTCACCCACGCACCCTCACTCACTCAGCCACCTGCCCTCGCTCTGTCACTCAGCCCCCTCACTTTGTCAACCATGCACAGGCTCACTCACTCGATCACTTTTCCTAAATCGGCGTGTGGGAGGGCGGGAACTGCGGGAACGAGAGACCTGGAAGCGAGGCCTGAGGCCTAGCAGTGCCAGAAAGTGGAGGATGGCCGAAGGGAGCGATGAGCGTCGGTCGAAAGGGCAGAGAGGCGAGGAGAAAGTGCAGAGAGCCTGGGGGAAAAGGCAGAGAGCCGAGGGGGTTGGGGTGGAAGGGTAAAGAGCCGGGGGGTTTGGGGGGAAGGGAAGAGAGTCGGGGAAAAGGGCAGGGATCCAGCAAAAAGTGCATAGAGATTGGGCAAGGGTCAGCGAGCCCGAGAACGGTCAGCGATCCAGTGGAAAAGGTCAGAGAGCCGAGCGAAAGCGCAGAGACCCGTGGAGTAAGTGCAGAGAGCTGGGGGAGAAAGCACAGAGAGGCGGGGGGTGGGGTGAAGTGCAGAGAGGCAGGAGGGGGAAAGGGCAAAGAGGCGGCGGGGGAAAGGGAAACAGCAAAGAGGTGGGGTGGAGGGTTGAGAGGCAGGGGGGGCAGTGTGGAAAGGGCAATAAAGCGGGGGGCAAAGGGCAGAGAGGCGGGAGGGGGAAAGGGCAGAGAGGCGGGAGGGGGAAAGGGCAGAGAGGCAGGAGGGAAAAAGGACAGAGAGGCAGGAAGGAGAAACGGCAGAGAGGCAGGAGGGGGAAAGGGCAGAGAGGCTGGAGGGAAAAAGGACAGAGAGGAGAGGAGGAAAGGGCAGGGAGGCCGGAGGAGGAAAGGGCAGAGAGGCCGGAGGGAAAAAGGGCAGAGAGGCGGGAGGGGGAAAGGGCAGAGAGGTGGGAGGGGAAATGGGCAGAGAGGAGAGGAGGAAAGGGTAGAGAGGCGGGAGGGGGCAAAGGGCAGAGAGGTGGGAGGGTGAAGGGCAGGGAGGCGGGAGGGGGAAAGGGCAGGGAGGCGGGAGGGGAAAAGGGCAGAGAGGCCAGAGGGAAAAAGGGCAGAGAGGCAGAAGGGTGAAAGGGCAGAGAGGCTGGCGAGAAAGGGAAGAGAGGCGAGGGGTAAAGGGCAATGAGGCAGGAGGGGCAAAGGGCAGAGAGGCGGGTGGGGCAAAGGGCAGAGAGGCAGGTGGGGGGAAAGGGCAGAGAGGCGGGAGGGCAAAGGGTAGAAGGGCCAGAGGGGGAAAGGGCAGAGAGACGGGAGGGGGAAAGGGCAGAGAGACGGGAGGGGGAAAGAGCAGAGAGGTGGGAGGAGGAAAGGGCAGAGAGGCGGAGGGAGGAAAGGGCAGAGAGGCAGGAGGGGGAAAGGGCAGAGAGGCGGGAGGGGGCAAGTGCAGAGAGGAGGGTGGGGGTAAAGGGCAGAGAGGTGGAGGGAGGAAAGGGCGGAGAGGCAGGAGGGGGCAAGTGCAGACAGGAGGGTGGGGGTAAAGGGCAGAGAGGCTGCAAGGGAAAGGGCAGAGAGGCAGGAGCAGGCAAGAGCAGAGAGGTGGGGGGGGGGAAGGGCATAGAGGTGGAGGGAGGAAAGGGCAAAAAGGCGGAGGGAAAGAGCAGCGAAGCGGGCAGGGGGGAAGGGCTGAGAGGTGGGGGAATGGGGAAGGGCAGCGAGGTGGGCAAAAGTGCAGAGAGCCGGAATACGGTGGGGACATCCGGGCGAAAGCATTTGTGAGCCGAGGCTCCAGGCACCCTGGGCCCCATTCTCTCTCTCTCTCTCTCTCTCCCTCATTGCATCTCCTCCTCCTGAAATCCTTTCCTTTCCTGGGGAAAGGTGATAAGTGCCTAGGAGAGAAAGGAGACAATGTCTCAGTGCGCTCCCCCCCCCTCACCCCGGTCCCACCGGCTTCCTACACCTTCCTCCAGTGGGTGTTCACTGCCCCTCCAATCACAACCTGTTTGTCTCCCACTTTTCCTGCTGATAGGCCCACTAGTCAGGCTATCAGCAGCTAACGGGGTAGGGGGCCCGCCTGAGACTGGGGGAGCATCTCCTTACAGATATCTTCAACTCCACTTACCTGCCTTACTAGCATTTTGAACAACGGCTCCGGGGGCCAGACAGAGGGACTTCGGGGGCCACAATCCAGTGAAGGGACATGGATTGGACAAGCCCATAATAAAGGAAAATAAGGAAATGGGCAGAGAAGTTGGCCAAATACTTTGGCCTTAACGAGGTGGTTACTAAAATGGCAGAGGCATTGGTTTTAATTTTCCAAACTTCCCGAGATTCTGGCACAGTCTAATCAGGTTGGAAAATAGAGAATGAGGCTTTCTCTTAAAGAAAGGAGGGAAAGGGAAAGCAAGAAACTACAGGCCAGTTAGCTTAACATCTGTCAGAGCAAAAATGTTTTAATCTTTTCTTAAAGAGTATATCACGGGTCACCAAGAAAATCCAAATGCAAATATGGAGATCCATCATAGTTTTGTGAAAGGGAAATCAATCACGTTTGGCTGATTTATTTGAGGCCTTTGAAGTAAGAAGGAACATGAATAAAGGAGAACCTGTGGGTGTGCTATACTTGGACTTCAAGAAGGCATTTGACAAAGTGGCACGTCAAGGTTATTACACAAAATAGTGGTGTCAGCAGTAACATTTCAGCATGGATAGAAGTTTGGTTAGCTAACAGAAAACAGAGAGCAGGGATAAATTGGTTATTTTAGATTGGCAAGATGTGACAAGTGGAGTGCCACAGGGATCAATGCTGCGGCCTCAACTATTTACAATTTATAACAATGACTTGAATGAAAGGACTGAATGAATTTGCTAAATTTGCTGATAACACAAAAATAGATAGTAAAGTAAATGGTGAAGAGAGGGTAAAGATCAGCAAAGGGATATCGATAGGTTAATTGAGGGCAAAAAAATGACAGATGGAGTATAATCTGGGAAAATATAAACTTGTCCACTTTGGCAGGAAGAATACAAAAGCAGCGTATTATTGAAAGGGAGAGAGATGGCAGAACCCTGAGGTACAGAGGGATGTGGATCCCTTGGTGCATGAATCACAAAAAGTTATAATACAGGAACAGCAAGTGATGAGGAAGGCAAAGGGAATGTTGGCATTTATCACAAGGGGAACAGAATATAATGGAAGGATATTTTGCTACAGTTTAACGGGGTGGCGATGAGACCTCGTCTGAATTACTGTGTACAGATTTGGTCTCGTTTAAGAAAGGATATAAAAGCATTAGAAGCTGTTCAGAGAATGTTCGTTCAAATGATACTGGGAGGTGTCGTCAGTTATCTTATGAGGAAAGTTTGGATAGGCTGGGCCTGTATCCATCGGAGTTTAGAAGAATAAGAGCTCATTTTATTCAAACATATAAAATCCTGAGGGGAATTAACAGGGTGGATGCTGAAAGGATGTTTCCTCTTGTGAGAGAGACTAACGATAGGGAACACGGTTTAAAAATAAGAGGTCTCCCGTTTCAGACAGAAATGAGGGGATTTTATTTTTTCTTTCAATGACTCGTGAAACTTTGGAACTCTTCCCCAGAGACCGATGGAGGAGGAGTCATTAATATTTCAAGGCAGAGGTAGAGAGATTCTTCATTGACAAGGGAGTCAAAGGTTAGCCGAGAGGAGGCGGGAATGTAGAGTTCACGCCACAATCGGATCAGCTATGATCGGTAGTGAATGGTGGAGGAGGCCCCAGAGGCCGAATGGCCTACTCCTGCTACTGATCCGCATGTTCACATGTACATACGATTGGAAAATATCGTACTAACAGTCACTGGTATTCAGTTTAGAGTTCTATGGTTATTATATAGGTACCATTACAAAGGTACTTTCGAAGGGTTATTGCTGTTTTGGGGGGGACGTGGAGAGGGGAGGGGGCATCAGTCAATTTGAACAGAGCCAATTTTCAAAGCTGCAATGATATAAATGACGAGATAAATTCTCTATCACCAAGTGCTGTTGATTGAGAAATAAATGGTGCCAAAATAATGGGGAAGATGCTCTGCTCTTCCATTTTAATCCACTGAAAGGTACGTCATTCAGATGACATCAAAATGTTCTCTTTTAGTAATGGGATAGAGGCGGAAAAAGAGGTGTGGGTTTCTAAAGAGGGAACCGACAAGTGAGGGTCACCAAATAATGGAAATAATAAATGATCAAATGTGGATGTGGGCTTTAGTTGGAATATATTTGGATATGTTTATAGTTCTAGTCTAATTTCGAGTTGTTTGGTTACTTAATGATCACAAATCAGAGGCTAACTTGTTCGATCGGCCATTCTTTCCCAGCGACACCGTCTTCGCCCACTCTCTACAGCCTGGTCTCCTCCTGTCAGCAACACAACCCCGACGGCTCCTTCACCTACGGCTGTTTGGCAATGGACTACTCCCCAGAAATCACCAGCCTGACCTGGAAGAAAGATGGGCAGCCGATCGCTACTGGATTTAAGACTTACCCGTCGGTGAGAAACCAGAAGGGAACTTTCACCCTGAGCAGCCAGTTAACCATCACCGAGTCAGATGGAGAATGCAGCAAAATCAAGTGTGAGGTTCGATACAGCGGCTCAGACAAGAGCATTGAAATGCACTGTAAGTATTGGGGAACCTGTGAGAAACAGAAAGACAGTGATTGACCTGTATAGGGCCTTGGCTGTAACGCATTTATAGTGCTCTGCATAGTTCTGATCCCTGGAAATTCCAAGTTCGTGTCCATCGACCGCAAAGAGCCTGTTAAAATATAAGAACTTATTGTATCTGTTATCAATTTCTTCTGCAAGAAATGGCTAACCTTTGTTTTTTGAAGGTCCTCGTCCTGACTTACCTCCAACTGTTCTCCTCACCGTGAGTTCCAGAGATGAAATCACAAGCAAAAAATTTGCAATCGCCGTCTGTTCAATCATCGATTTCCGTCCGAAGCCATTCACCGTGAAGTGGCTGAAAAATGGACAATCCATAAATTCAGGAATTGTCACCTCTCCCGCCTTTGGAATGAACGGGAACTTCTCGGCGACCAGTCGGCTGCAAGTCTCCGCTGGGGAATGGTTCAGCGACGCAGTCTATACCTGTCAGGTCACTCACCAAGGGGTCACCCAAAGTCGAAACGCCACCAAGTGTGAGGGTAAGAAATACAAACCGTGGAAGCAATAGATCATTCTCCACTCCGGTGTTAATCAAATCAGGAATTTATTGGAGTTAGTAGAAAGCACGAAACAACATCTAATTTACTATCATATAGTTGGTGTTTCATTCCGATGTAAGGGCTGCATTCGGATTATTCACCATTCAGGATTTGATCACATCACGTCTCTGCACTGACGTCATAGAGTATGTGAGGTGGACTTGATATCAGCTTTACCTTGAGTCAGCTGATCATATTTGGAGAGGCAGAAGGTATCTGGAACCCTTCACTGGTAACAGCTTCGAGACAGAGTGTTGGAAAGTGCACCCACCCTTTTTATAAAACATATTTCAGTCCTGTATTCCAGGGCCCAGGAATGATACATTTGTATTGGGACTGGGGCAACGCAGATTTATGAGAATGTTACCGGGGCTGAACGACTTAAATTATGAGAACAATTTACACAGACCAAGCTGGTTTTCCATTGTGTAAAGAAGATTAAAAACGATAGTTAGAGGTTGATATGTCCCAGGTGATTTATTCTCCTTCAGGGAGAGAAGACTGAACACTGCTGTCCTGCTTCTGAAGGTGAAACTTTGGTTGATTTTCATTTCTGTCTCACAGGCGATCACCAATGCCTCAACGATCCCACAATTACTCTATTGCCACCTCCAATAGAACAAGTCTTACTGGAGGCGACCGTGACCTTAACCTGCATCGTTTCTAATGCTCCTTTTGGAGTCCTCGTGTCCTGGACACAAGAGAAGAAGCCTTTGAAATCAGAGATCGCCGTCCAACCGGGAGAGGATCCCGACAGCGTGGTCAGCAACGTAAACATCTCGACACAAGCCTGGCTGAGTGGGGCTGAGTTCTACTGCGTGGTGAGCCATCAGGATCTGCCGACTCCTTTAAGAAGTTCCATCCACAAGGAACCAGGTGAGCGGTGAGATTGAAGCAATAAGTTGTTCAATGTGTCTATTTCCAGTGTAAATGTAAGGATCAGTATTTACTATTCAGTGTATTCATGGTCTACTCTGATTAGCAATTTCGCCAACGAAACGCCCTGGGCCTGTGGACTTTCAGGAGGAAATTGATAAGTAGATGAATGAACAATGAATTGAAGGCTGTGCCATTGGGTTTAGATGAAGCAAGATGGGAGGAGCCTGGTGCGAAGCTGAAACACCAACATGGACCAGTTGGGCAGAATGGCCTGTTTCTATGCTGTAAACTTTGAGAAACTTTCTCGTCCAACCCTATAAGTTCTCAAGGAAAAGGATTGTGCCACCTCTGCTCCGAGCTGGAAAGCCGGACAGATCCCAAACTATTTTATTTATTAATTCATGGGATGTGGGCATCGCTGGCTGGGCCAGAGTTATTGCCCATCCCTAATTGCCCTTGACAAGGTGTTGGTGAGCTGCCTTCTTGAACTGCTGCAGTCCATGTGGTGTAGATACACCCACAGTGCTGTTAGGAAGGGAGTTCCAGAATTTTGATTCAGCTATAGTGAAGGATCGGTGATATATTTCCAAGAAGTGGATAATGAAAAACCTTAATATTCATCACAAAACACGTTACTCTCACATCTAACCAGTGGTTTCATTGTCTATGAATGTATCCAGTTTATTAACATTTATTGTACATTTTCTGCAGTTAAAGACCCGCGGGAACCGTCCGTGTCTGTCCTCCTGCCCTCGGCAGAACATGTCTCCGCTCAGGGATTCGTCTCCCTCAGCTGCTTAGTGACAGGTTTCTCCCCGCGAGAGATTTTCGTCAAGTGGACTGTCAATGACAAGCCGGTGAATCCCGGAAACTACAAGAACACCGAGGTAGTGGCGGACAACGGCAATCGCTCCTTCTTCATGTACAGCCTGTTATCCATTGCAGCGGAGGAGTGGGCCAGCGGCGCTTCTTACTCCTGTGTGGTGGGACATGAAGCGATCCCCTTGAAGATCATCAACAGAACGGTTGATAAATCCAGCGGTAAACCGAGTTTTGTGAACATTTCCCTTGCACTGATGGACACCGTTAATTCATGTCAATGAGAATCTCTCGGTTACATTTCAAACTTCAATAAAAAATAATAAAGTCCTTTTCTCCAATCGTGATTTAAATACACAGTCGTTTAAGTAATGTTGTTTTCCAATTTTGCTAATTTTAGACGTGTTTTGTTAAAATCGGATACTCACAGGGCTCAGACCCAAGTCTTGTACATCCAGTGCTCCCAGCTCAGATACAACCTGGGTTAGAGACAGAGTAAAGCTCATTCATTACAGGATTCTGCAAAATAGCTTCACCAGCTCTCCTCCAGCTGAGGAGAAATCTGACAATTTCTCATTTCCAATAAACAAACACAGCACATTTAGATCTCGGTGTTCCTGCTTCTCTTGTCTTCCATCCCTTTAAAATGGATGTCAGCTTTAAGCTTCTGCACCACACCCACGGGGAACTGAAGTGAGGGTCACGCAGAAATATGTCCCAACAATCCCCCATCAGAGAGAGGGGGAAGGGAAATTGTTACCCCATTGCACCTCCACCTCCCCAACAGAGAGAGGGGGAGCGGAAATTGCTAACCCACTGTACCCCGACTTCTCCAACAGAGAAAGGGGAGGGGAAATTGTTAACCCAATGTACCCCCACTTCCCCAGAGAGAGTGGAAGGGGACATTGTTAAACCACTGCACCTTCACTTCCACAACAGCAGGTGGTGGTGGGGGGGAATTGTTTAACCACTGTACCCCCACTTTCCCAACAGAGAGAGGGGAAGGCAAACTGGTAAACCACTGTACCTCCACTTACCTGAGATAGAAAACTGAAAGGAAAATTTTAAGCCAATTTTATCTCCACTTGCTAAACAAAAAGACAAGGAAGGCCATTGGTTAACCCGGTGTGTTTCCACCTTCTCAGCAGAGAGAACCGAAAGGGAAATTGCTTAGACAACCAGACAGAGCAAAACTATTAACTCACTGGACCCTCAGTCCCCTAGTAGAGAATCTGGAAGGGAATGGGTCTCTACTATAAGGACTCAGTTAACAACAGTCGAAGTCAGCTTCTAGCTTACTGGCCACAGATTTTAAACTCCCATCATGCTTGGGATGTTGTAAAAACGTCTACTTATGCAACATAACTTGAAGATGTTTTAACACTCTTGCCCTGTTAAGCTTATGCTAAGATTGATTTCCCATCATCCAAATCTAAACTGGTGACTGAATCCTCCCTGGGTTGTTCAAGGTTCTGTCCCTGAATTTTTATGAGGCACATGGTTGATTCTTTGCATTCGTTCATCTGATATCACCTTGCATCTCACAGAAAACATGTTTATACACAGAACTTTGAAAATATTCACCGGATTTTTCACCGTCAAGGTCAGACTCGATCATTGGTATCTGGTGAACTTTGGAAAAATAGTAAAAATACACACAGCTGACACAAATTGACAAACAAAAAACACGTCTACACACACACATAGGCACAGACACACTGACACAAACGCACACAGGTACAAGCAGACACATGTACACCAACACATGCGGAACCACACAAAGACAGACAGACACACATAGACAAATATACACACACGTGCACACACACGCAGACACACACGCACACAATCACAAACACATGGACACAGATGCACAAACATACACAGACACACACGTACACACATAAACAAATACACACGCACAATCACACACATTCATAAACACACACACAATCACACACATACAGAAATACACACACTGACACACTCGCTCACACACATATACACAATCACAAACACACACAAACAGATAAAACCAGACAAGCAGACTCATACAAGGATACAAAGCACAAATGTAACTTTTAGCATATGCATTATCACACGTTCACAATGAAAGAAATACAGACAGAAAGACACACACGATCGTACACATTAAAACAATGCATGGACATACATTAACACATGCACACACATGAGCAGACAACACCCAGATACAAAAACACAGAGAAACCGACTAACACATTCACAGACACCCATGTGGACACAAACATGAACATACTCATACACACTAGAACACAAAAAACACATGTTGGTACATATGAAAACATAAACACGCATTGATACATAGTTCTAAATATCGATCAACACACAAATGCACACATTAAAAACCCTATTTCTCTCTCGCTGTGTCATACACACAGACGCTGTGACACAGACATTAATATGCTGACACACAGTGGAATACAAAAAGACACATTAACACTCATATTAGCAGGCAGGAACTCGTAAACACACATTAACTCAGATAGTAATAAGTCAACATAGACAACAATACACAAACACGCACAATAACACACTCATACATACACATCAGCAGAAAAACCAAATATACATACAGACGCAGACACAAAAATACACAAATCAGCACTCATTAGCACATGAACACACACATTAACACACATGCACACCTATGGACACACAAACAACCAGTAATGCAAAGTGCGAGATACTCATGCAGATACACACAAAAGCTAAAGCACAACACAGAGGCCAGGCTATTGAAGAAAGTATAATTCAAATGTACTTTTCTAACGGGCATATCCTCCGGCAATTGTCTCTATTACATAATAACCCGATAAACACACTGAAACAATGCTCTTACTGAGAAACTGATTTAAATTAATGATGCACCAAACATTCCCATCACAAATAGACAAACAAGATGGGAAATCATATCCGAGATTTTAAAAAGCAACGTCCACAGTTTCCAAATAAGTAGCTCAGTGAATCTCTCCCGATACCCATCATAATATTCTCCAATAATAGATCATACGAAATTGTTCGAAAATAACCTGATACTGGAGAAAATTTGCCATATTTTCTGACATGGACTGTACAACGATTGTAAAGGGAGAACAGCTGTGGAGATAGTTACAGAGATGGGTTACTGAGTGTCACTTAATAGTAGATATACATTGAACATTCAATACATTAATAACTTATGAAAGAGTAAAGGAAATATTTTTAAAATGATATCCTAGATTAATAAACAATCTAATTATATTTCCTCATATATCCCCGTAGATTCCACAGACCGCATCTGGATTGAAGACTCTGAGGATGATAACGGCAACATCTGGACAACTGCTTCCACATTCATCATCCTGTTCTTCCTGAGCATTTTCTACAGCACTGCCGTCACTCTGGCGAAGGTGAGAAGATTCAATCCACTCACACTTCAAACTGACAGAAGTGGTTTGAAATATCTCTCAATGTTTCATTGATTAGAACTCTAACATAATAATTCCAGATTATAAACATCTGCTTCATTATTTCATCCTCTTTTACAGATCAAGTGACCGGTTGAATTTTGGACACCGTAGATTTTCCTCAGCTCTTTATTGAGATCTCTGTATTCTGAATTTAAAATATATCCTCTCGGTGACTGTAAAAATAAAATACCTTCAGTTTATGTTTCCCAATTTGTAACTGAGACAATCATGAACAGTATTTCCGTTTCTCTGTTTCAAATGTGCGAGATAATTGTGAATCATTGTAACAGCAGCTTATAATTTCCCACTAGTTTGAATTCCCTGTGTAAATAAGTAACTTTTCTCATTCCTCATTCCCAATTAATCCCTTCCCTTTATATTGAGCTCCTGTTTTCTCTTTCTGGTGTCTGTTACAGTTGTACACACAGTTGGCAGCTCAGAGTGAATGTGCTCTGTTCTCAATGTGACCCTCAGTCATTATATTCAGTTAACTTTAAAATAAACTTTTCTGTAAAATGTTCCCTGAAATTGTTAATAAATCATGAATGTGAAACGAACTGACTTTGCTGAACTCCTTTCTCTCAGACCCATCGACATCGCTCCATTTTCCCTATTACACAGCTTTCCCCCCTTCTCCCAAGCAGGCATTTTTAACCAGTCTTGTCTGGGATCTGAAACAAAAACAGAAAATGTTGGAAAAACTCAGCAGGTCTCAGCATGTGTGGAGACAGAAAACGGAGTTAACGTTTCGAGTCCTCATGACTTCTTCAGAGCCCGAGATCCTTCAGTGAAAGAGTCACCGCGCCACCAAGCGACCCATCGGTGTTAATACACCTTTACCTCTGCCTTTTTATGGCAAATTCCAGAGGCAAAATGATTGCACGGCGAGGAGAATCTCGGTGATTTCACTCATACTCAGGCCTCTCACAGTCACATGTCAGGTAATTGTAAACAGCAGGGATCAGCTTAATCCGAGGTCCATATAGGACAGTATATGGAGGATGAAAGTTTCCTTTACACTGTCCCATTAATCACTCCCAGCGTCGGTGCAGCAGGGTTTAGATAGAGAGAAAAAGTTTTTTTCCCCTCTTTATCCTTTCATGAGATATGGTGTCGCTGGCAAGGCTGCTCTGAACAGTTCACCTTCCGAGGCCATTTCAGAGGGCAGTTAACTGTCAACCGCATTGCTGTGGACCTGGAATCAGATGTCGGCCACGCCAGATGAAGATGACAGATTTCCTCCCCGAAAGGACTTGAGTGCAGCAGATGGGTTTTTACGAAAATCGGTGATAGTTGTCATGGTCACCATCACTGAGGCCAGTTTTCAATTCCAGATTTTATTAATTGAACTCACATTCCAGCAGCTGCCATGTTGGGATTTGAAGCCCAGCCCTGAGAGCATTCGCCTGGACTCTCTCTACCTTGTCCGATTAAACACTCACAAGGCAGAGTCGTCACAGGCCGCCTTCTCAAGTCTATTAGGGATGTGCAATAAATGCTGGCCCAGACAGACACGCCCACATCGCATAAACGAATAACAAAAAATACGTATATACCACACACAGTACAGTTGATACAAACCATTGAATGATTCCTAGAGACTAGGGCCGATCGAAGAGCAATTCTGCAAATTATTACCACAGTTTGGGGCTTATCAGGGACACCACGGAGCACAAATCTTGGAAATTCCCAGGCACTGCGGCCTGCCTGATGCAACAAACAACTGAACTCACTAAGCATCTCCCCAGGGATCCTCTCTTCCTGTTCCATTCCGTCTGATACCATCCTCCTGAATTCACTGAGCATCACCCCAGGGGTCCTCTCTCCCTGCTCCATTCCCTCTGACACCATCCTCCTGAACATCACCCCAGGGGTCCTCTAACCCTGCTCCATTCCCTCTGACACCATCCTCCTGAACATCACTCCAGAGATCCTCTCTTCCTCCTCCATTACCATCCTCCTGAACTCACTGAGCATCACCCCAGAGATTCTCTCTCCCGGCTCCATTCCCTCTGATACCATCCTCCTGAACTCATTGAACATCACCCCAGGGATCTTCCCTTCCTGCTCCATTCCTTCCATTACCATCCTCCTGACCTCTCTGAACATCACCCCAGGGATCCTCCCTTCCTGCTCCATTCCCTCTGATACCAGCTCAAATGGGAAGCTTCAACTCTCACTCCACTGATTCTGGCAGAGGCTGTTAAGCGTTTTCAGTTTTAAACCAATAATAAGAACTCTCTGTTTAAGCAGTGTGACATGAGCAAAGAACCCTCATTCCCAAACCAGAAATTTAATCTGGGCTGCGGCGTTGAAAGGGCCAAATTCTAACCACATGGCCACCAGGGATGTTATCCTTGTGTTTTGATAAATGATACTTTTGCCATTTTTTTCATTTCAAGCTGCTTTATCCAGAGACAAAATGACCTATTTAGCCAACTCAACAACCATTGCCATTGGCTGGAACATGAAATTGACAGTGTGGTGAAATAGTACCAAAAGCTGTGAATTGCAAATTCAATTTCCAAAACCCACCAATCTAATCACTGCAGCTCCTGTGCAACTTGCAAGGCAACACACGACAGACATTCATCATCGAAAGTAATTGACCGACATAAAATTCTTCCACTCTCATGTTACATCTTCTAACTCCTAACCTCCACCTCAGTCATTTCCAGTTCTATTTAATACCCATTTGGAACTTTAACTCTGCTCCTCATTCCACGGATTTTGGCCGACTTGCTATGCATTTTATATTATAATAAAGCCATGAATTTGTGCTCTAATAAAAACAGGGGTGCTGAAGTTCCCAGCAGGTCTGGCAGCATCTGTGGAGACAGAAACAGGTTGAATGTTTTCAGGCCATATGGCACTTCTTCAGACCTGAAAGGAGATAGAAATGTGATGGGATTTATGCTGCTGATGGGGCGGAGGGTTGGGGGGGCGGTCGGGGGAGCAAAAACGTTCAGGGATAGGTTGGAGGTCAGGAGAGATTAAATGACAAAGATATCATGGAACACAAGTCAAAGGCAAAGGAAATTATATTATTAATTATGAAAGTAGGTATTAATATCTAGACAAAGGTCAGCACTGACTGGAAGCAAAATAGCAGAATGTGTTAATTGCAGAAAAAGGGTCGGCGCTGTCTGAAAGCAAACATGAGAACAAGATGCAGGCTGGCACTTGGGGGGTGGGAGGCTGCAGGGAAATTAAAATGGAGGATGGAGTTGATGGTGTGAATCTGTTGACCTCAATGTTGAGTCCAGAAGGCTGTAGAGTGCCTATTGAGAAGATGAGGTGCTGTTCCTTCAGTTCGCATTGAGCTTCACTGGAACATTGTAGAAGGCCGAGGACAGAAATGTGAGTGTGAGCGAGATGGTGACAGGCAGGTCTGGGTTATGCTTGTGGACTGAGTGAAAGTGTTCCACAAAGCGGACTGTCAGTCTGTGTTTACTCTCCCCACTGTAGAGGAGACCACATTGAGGGCAATGAATGCAACAGCCTGAATTGCATGAAGTGCAAATAAATCTCTGCTTCATCTGGAAGGAGCGTTTGAAACCTTGGAGGGAGGTGGGAGGAGGTAAAGGGGCAGGTGTTACACCTCCTGCAATTGCATGGGAAGGTGCCATGGGAAGGGGATGAGATGTTGGGGGTGATAGTGTTTTTTGAATCAGAAATTGGTTTCTGGTTGTGATATTTTGCACGACAGCGAGACCGGGAATCAAACCTGGGCGTTGAGAACACCAGATCATAACCACTAGGTCACCAGGGTGCTTGTGAATCATCCTGTTTAGAGAATTCAGCTGTCAACCAGAGCATTGGTGGTTTGACACCATCTGGGGCCAGTAGAATCTCTCTAATCCTGCTTCTAATTATATTACAGACACAGTTCTGCTTTGAGTCCTTTGATTACAAGGAAATGTTGCCCTAACTTTGCCAGCCCTGCTGTTATCCAGTAGGTTCCCAGGCAAATAGTTATATGAATTTTTATTTCAAAGAAATGAGATAAATTAGAGCAAACATGTGCATAACAACCAACTCGTTGGGTTCAAAGCATCAAATAGAAATTGATATAGAAACAAAAATAGCTGGAAAAGCTCAGCAGGTCTGACAGCATCTGCAGAGAGGAACACAATTGATGTTTCGAGTCTGTATGACTCTTTGAATAGACTCAAATAGAAATTGATTCTGTGATTGCATATATAGAACTGGAACACACCATCGCACCGAGTGAATCCGTTGTCTGTTTACATGTTGCTCAGTGAAAATTTCAATCATTCTTGACTTTGTGGCATTCGGGTACTGAATCGGTAAGCAGTCTATACTCAAAGGGCATGTGAACATACGAATTAGGAGCAGGACTGGGCCACTCGGCCCTTCAAGCCTTTTCCACCATTTTATAAGATCATGGCTAACCTTTCAGCCCCTTGTTATATCTACCTATCTCTGCCTTAAAAAGATTCAAAGACTCTGCTTCCACTGCCTTTTGAAGGAGAGAGTTACAAATACTCACGATGCTCTGAGAGAAAAATAATTCTCTCATCTCTGTCTTAAATGAGTGAACTCCTATTTTTAAACAGTGACACCTAGTTCCAGATTCTCCCACAAGAGGAAAGATCCTCTTCACACCCACCCTGTCAAAACTCCTCAGGATCTGAAAGATTCCGATCAAGTCGCCTCTTAGTTTTCTAAATTCCAGCGGATACAGGCCTAGCCTGTCCACCCTTTCCTCATAAGACAGCCCGCCTATCTGTGATATTAGTCCAGTAAGCCTTCCCTGAATGACTTCTAACGCATTTACATCTTTCCTTAAATAAGGAGGCCAACACTTTCCACAGCACTCCAGATATGGTCACACCGGTGTCCTGTACAACTGAACCATAACCTTCTTACTTCAATTCCCCTCACAGTGAATGATAACGTTCAATCCTAATTACTGAATCCTAATTACTGAAGCAGCATTTCACTTGCATTTCCCCCAACTTAGTCTACTGCATTCGTTGCTCCCAATGTGGTCTCCTCTACATTGGAGAGACCAAACGTAAACTGGGCGACCACTTTGCAGAACACCTGCGGTCTGTCCGCAAGAATGACCCAAACCTCCCTGTCGCTTGCCATTTTAACACTCCACCCTGCTCTCTTGCCCACATGTCTGTCCTTGGCTTGCTGCATTGTTCCAGTGAAGCCCCATGCAAACTGGAGGAACAACACCTCATCTTCCGACTAGGCACCTTACAGCCTTCCGGACTGAATATTGAATTCAACAACTTTAGGTCGTGAGCTCCCTCCCCCATCCCCACCCCCTTTCTGTTTCCCCCTTTTTTTCCCAATAAATTATATAGATTTTTCTTTTCCCACTTATTTCCATTATTTTTAAATATTTTAAAATCTTTTATGCTCCCTCCACCCCCACTAGAGCTGTACCTTGAGTGCCCTACCATCCATTCTTAATTAGCACATTCGTTTAGATAATATCACCAACTTTAACTTTAACACCTATGTGTTCTATTGTACCACTGTCGCTGACATCTTTTGATGATCTGCTTCTATCACTGCTTGTTTGTCCACACAACCACACCACCCCCCCCCCCCCACCTCTCTCTCTCTCTATCTCTCCGCTGCCACACACACACCTTAAACCAGCTTATATTTCAACTCTTTCTTGGACTCGAAATCAAGTTCTGTCGAAGGGTCATGAGGACTCGAAACGTCAACTCTTTTCTTCTCCGCCGTTGCTGCCAGACCTGCTGAGTTTTTCCAGGTAATTCTGTTTTTGTTTTGGATTTCCAGCATCTGCAGTTTTTTTGTTTTTATATTTTTTTTGTTTTAATCCTAATTACTTGTTGTGCCTAAATAGTTCCGCTTTTTTATCAATTTCTTTCAGACCTCCTGAATAGCTTTGCACATCTGGAAACTATTCTCTCATGTTTCAGCCCTGTTACCCTGACGTGTCTAAATCTCTTCACAGCCGATTTACTCCTCTGTATCCTCCTCACAGCTTACATTTCCACCATTTACATCAGCTAAGTTTTGTCTACATGCGCCAGCAAGTGTCGAACTCAGCACCTGGTTTGGTAAGTCCACTGTTTTAACCACTGGGTTGCCCCAAGGAGGTAAATGTCCTCTTGCAACTTTTAAAACTACTATTATTCTCTGTACCACTTACCATGAAGATACATAACTAAAGTGAGTAAAGTTTACAATGGTAAAAATGCGTTTACCCCCCTCAGGGAACTAAATCATATTGACACATGCAGATGAACATACACAGACATGGACACCGATAGTGACAGCTGCCTAAGGAAAGAAAGATATCCAGAAAGCAAGGATGTCACCAGACTGGCTCCGTTTTTGTTCCATTTCCAACTGCAAATTTGGTGAATGCCTGCGGATGAACGGAAATGAAAAATACTGGGAAGCGTTTGAAATTTTTTTTAATAGATAATTAATTCTGTGACTCATTCTTAAAGCAGGAACAATGAGAAATGTAAACTACTAAATGTAGTTTGCAGGTTCAATATGCAGGATTTGAAACTGTATCAGGAAACATAAAATGGTTTCAAGCCCATTACATAAGCAACTCAGCTCCGTCCATTGCTGCCATCTACCTTTTAATGCGACAAAGTGGTTACAGCTGAGAATGAAGACATGTAGCCCCATCTATTCCTGGCTGCCCTGCAATTTCTGCTGTCTCTCCTCGATTTTTCCTCCAGAATGGAGCACTGCACACTGAACGTGCACAGGAACACACATGTGATTGAGGTGTATAAAATTATATGGGGCATAGGTAGGGTAGACAGGAAGGAACTTTTCCCCTTAGTGGAGGGATCAATAACCAGGGGGCGTAGATTTAAGATAAGGGATGGAAGGTTTAGAGGTGATGTTTTCACCCAGAGGGTCGTGGGAATCTGGAACTCACTGTCTGAAAGGGTGGTAGAGGCAGAAACCCTCATAACATTAAAGAAGCATTTGGATGTACACTTGCGACGCCATGGTATACAAGGCAATGGGCCTAGTGCTGGAAAATGGGTTTAGAATAGTTAGGCACTTGTTTGACGGGCGCAGACTCGATGGGCCGAAGGGCCTTTTTCTGTGCTATGGGCCCCAATGACTCTATAACTGAAGGGTTTGGCAAAATTGATTGAAAATATGAACCGTCTGAAGCTCTGACAATGGAGGGATTTGAACCCACGCTTCCACAAAAACTGGAACCTAACTCCAGCATCTTGGACCACTCGGCAACGCAACCACTATAGTGGCAAAAATTGTCCTTGCCATGACTGAAATTTTCAATCACTCTCCATGTTATAACATTCAGTAACTGAACAGTCTCCACTGAAAAAACATACAGAAAGAAACATTCTCCTCTTGCATCTTTCCAACCTACTTTTTCTTTCTGAGCCTTTTTAATGTGAAGCTACACAACTAATGTGAGTGAAGTTTGCGATGGTAAAAATGGGTCCATCCCCTCGTGGAACCGAACCGCTTTGATACATTCCTGATCTGAACCACTCGCTGTGCAACATAGAAGCACCTTTAAAACTGTAACTATTATTTTCAGTTTCCTCTCCTCTCCGACCAAAATGAATCACTTCACACTTCCAGACATTAAATTTCAGCTGCCACTTGTCCATCCAAATGGATTTGTTGAAGGGGCAGAAAGGAGAACCGACTCAAACTGGGAATGAAAGAGTGAGAATGAAAGAAGAGACGTGACGGGTGTTGTCGATCCCAGGGGAAAGAGACTCTGTTCATTGTGACAGTTCACACAGCAACAAGGAAACAACATTCCCTGATGAGGGCCAACTGCGAGCGGCAGGAGCGGGAGTGCCGAATAACAGCCTATTTAGTTAAAACATAGAAGACTTCTTCAGCCAATAACAGCATCGAGTGTGTTCGACATGAACATGAAGTGAAAAGTGAGGGGAAATAGTGCCACAAGCTGCGGATGTACAACGTTCAATTTCCAAATCCACCAACAGAATCAATGCGGCTCCTCTGAAACTTTCAAGGCAAATATTGATCCTTTATCAGATGCCGTTCCCAGAACTATACACAGTCCTCCACGTGTGACCTAACCAGGGCTTTGTATAGCTGCAGCAAATCTTTCCCTCTTTTCTATAACAGTCTCTGTAACAGTTTGTACAGCAAGACAAATTAGATTGTATAAGGCGACTGAGAAAAATGAGGACATGCTTGATCTGAATCAATCTCTTTGGAAAGTTTGGTATGAAATCAGCTGCATAAATATATTTATGGTTCAAAAAATATATCGGAATCTAAAGTCCAACTCCTGATGTCATTTGTTCAGGGAAACTTTGTTAATGATCACACAGTATGCTGGGCACTGCAGAAACTCCTGCACCTCTTTAATATTGTTCCATAACTTTCATAAGCTCCATGAAATCTCTGTTTAACCTCCTTTGTTCTAAAGAGAACAATCGCGGCCTCAATAATCTCTCCACAAAGCTGAATTTCGTCATCTATAGACATGATACAAGGTGGAAAATTGCAATGAGATTTTAGAAAATATTGCCAGCTGGCAGTTGGGAAGATGGAAAAGGAACCAAAGCAGAAAGCCCAGTCTCCAACTTTGCGAATCTTTCCAAATTCTTTGGGAACCAGGATCAGAGGAGAACGAAGGGTGAACTGTCTGACTGACCGTTCAAGGTACCATTCCCTTCTTTAAGGTACTGGAACATTGACTCTGATGTTATCATTGAAATTAACTGATCTGAGACATGGAAAGGATTCTCCTCACTGCGCATCAGCAATTCAAGCCGAATATTGGTTTCGGGACAATCAGAACACTTGGTGACAGACAAGGCACCAAAAGGATCGAAGGGAGACTGTAGGAGAGCTGGTTCCAGGTGACACGGATGTGTCTGCAGTGGGTGGGATCAGACTGTTTCCATGTATCTAAATCAATGCCTTACATTTTATTTTGGAAAAGTAAAACTCGTAGAGAACAATGATCATTCTGATAGTGGCAATCTGAAGCTTTAAGTACATATCTTGCGACTTTTTCTGTGGTGCAATTGGTCAGCGTGTTCGGCTGTTAACTGGAAGGTTGGTAGTTCGAGACCACCCGGAGACGAAGCTTTCACTGTTTATCAGCCCATCACATTCATCACCCCACAGCTCTGGGTTGTTAAGGTGCATATTGTTTTCAAGCAAATAATCCACATTTCTGTTATTCAGTGACCCACACAAACGGTTGCTTTCTTATGAATATTTCAAATGTAAAGAGAAAATTATTAGGCCCACCATGTACCAATATCTAACTCATTGGAAAGATATGAAGTTATATGATTCAAACAAACCCATCAGTGATTCTCTCTTCCTCAGCTCCACAGTGAGTGGGACAGGGAAGAGCGGAGAAGCGGCAATATTCCGGCCCCACACTCTCCAATCACCCGCTGCCAGCAGAAAGCAGCGACAGCAGCTTCAATCAGCAGATTACTGTCCATCCCTGGGATGCAAGATACTCCAACACGGGCTAAACCTCCCAAAACACCGAGCACAGGCTCAGGCAAACACAGGTAGATTATATCCCGGCCACTAAACCTCCGAGCAGCATTAACAGAATTCCCGAGAGACGGAGTCACAAATAAAAACGACGACAACTTTGTAAATCTTTTCACTGTGAAATTCTATCTTTTTATTTAAAAACTGACAGTTGTGAATCTGAAAATGAGCACCATGGGATTTGTGTTACTGACTGACTTGTTTTCCATTGTTTGTCCGACAGGTTTGCAACTCAATTTGTGTTGGAGATTGAAGCGAATCTGATTTCAAAATGTGGTTATAAAACAGATAAACATTAAATCCAGGAACAAATCCTGAGGAAAATGGATCACAATGTTTGGAAGTAGGTGCAGCTGAGAAGCAGACGCTGTGAATGATGTAATTGATGATTGATGGGAAAGCATTGGACCCTTGGGCTTCAGGTGGTCAATTTCCTTCTCTCCCATTGCATTCAGACTGTTAACTCGCTGTGATGTTTTCCCTTACCACATTCGGAGCAGGTTAATGGCCTCTCCACAGTGTGAACTTGCTGGTGTCTCAGCCGATAGATGTATGAGTGAATCCCTTCCCACACATGGAGCAGGTTAATAACTTCCCATCAGTGTGACTGCATTAGTGAATTTCCAGCTAAGATGGGTGACTCAATCCTTCCTCACATTCCCCACATTTTACAGATTCTCATCAGTGTAACCATGCTTGTATTTCAACAGACAGATGATGCATTGAATCCTCGTCCACACACAGGACACGTGTACAGTTTCTCCCCACTGTGAACGGTGCTTTTTCCTTCCATGTTCAAACTCTGATGATATTCAGGCTACGATAAACTGGGCGACTCAGCCAGATCCTAGTGTGATGTTGGTTTGAGTTTCCTGACTGCAAATCTTCCCCTCCTAATACCCTGTGAAAATGATTTAAAGCAGAAAAACGGGAGAGAGGGAGAACCCACAAAAACACAAAGGCAGGTTGTGAAATTGAACTGAAAATTTGGAAATTTGTGGGACAGACACTAGGGCAAAATGACATTCAAAGCTGTTGGATTGTCAAAACAATTCAACTGGTTGACTAATGTTCATCAGAGAAGGGAACCTTACACTCAGTCTGGGCCTACACAAGACCTCTATAGGAGGAGAGAGGCGGAGACAAAGAGGGAGATAGAGAGAGAAAATGAGGGAGAAATGCAAAAGGAGAGATAGAGAGTGACATAAGAGGGTAAGGTTCAGAGGGAGAGAGAGATAGAGAGAGAGAGAGGTGAGAGTGGCAGGGGTGAAAGAGAGGGATTTCATATCAGCTCGACCAGAACTTTAACAGAACGTCTCGAACCCTGAATCTACACCATCTAGAAGGAGCAAGGTAACAGGTGTACGCAAACGCACACACCATCCTGACTTGTCTGGCATCTAGTGCTGCATGAACAGAAATGTCCTCCAATTAAATATTGGAAAAATTAAAGCCATTGGCTTTAGCCCCTCCCACCGACCCCCCCCCCCCCCCCCCACCTCCCCACAACCACCACCACCACCACCCCCGACCCCCCCCCCCCACCCCCCCACACCCCGGCCCATTACAAACGTCACTCCTTAGCCAATGGCTCCTTTCCTCTCCCCAGCAATTGTCTGAGGCTGAACCAGATTCTTCTAAAACTTGATGTCATGCTTCAAACATATCTGCATCATCACAAAGACTGCCGATTCCCACCTCAGTAACATCACCAAACCCTGTCCTAGTCTCAGCTCACCCAATTCTGAAACTCTCATCCATTCCTTTATTATCTCTAGACTTAACTACCCTAATGCACCCCAGGCCAGCCTCCCACATTCACCTCCCCAGTAAACTTGAGGTGATGCAACACTCTGCTACCCATGTGTTTGTTTGCAATAAGTCTTGCTCTCTCATCACCTCTGTGCCCGCTGACCTAAAAAGGCTCACGTTTAAGAAGCACCAATTTTTTAAAATTCTCATCCTTGTTTTCCAATCCCTCTGGGGCTGCAATCACCCCTTTCTCTGCGATCTCCTCCAGGCCAACAACCCTTCAGGATCTCTGCACTGATCTAATCCTGATCTCTTGACCATTCTCAATTAATCACTCCACCACTGGTTGCCATTTTTTAAGTTTCCGACACCCCAAGCTCTGAAATTTCCTCCCTAAACCTCCGCACATCTCTATTCACTTTCATCTATTAAGATACTCCTTAGCCTTACTCTTTCACAAAGCTTTTGGTCACCTGCCCTAATGTCTCCTTTTGTGGCTCGGTGTCAAATGTTGCTTTGTAATATTTCTACAAAATGCTTTGGAACATTCAGTTACATGAAAGATGCTATATGAATACAAATTATTGTTAGTTTGGATATATATTACTGTTCCTTCATCGCCACAGGGTGAAAGGTTCTGTAACTCCCTATCTAACAACATTGTGGGAGCACCTTCACACGGGTTGCAGAGGTTCAAGAAGGTCAAACATCATCTTCCCCACAGGTAAATGGGGATGGGCAATATCTGCAGCTGGCCTTGTTAGTGACACTGAAATCTCAAGGATTGCCTGTGTCGGATGGGGCGGTCCTTCCTTTAAACTCCATCTGAGAGGAAAGTGACTGCTCCCGAGAGCTGGATGAGAGGAGGCAGCTCAGAGTCAGATGCTGAACACACTGCAGCCCACATGGACATTACAAACTGCCCCCTTTCTTGGGTACTCATTGCTGGAGGCGTAGCAACCAGCACATAGGAACAGAAGCAGGCCATTCAGCCCCTCAAACCTGCTCCACCATTCTATTCGCTAAGCTCCCTTTTCCCATCTTTGTCAAATTACTTTTATATCTTTGCTTAACAAAATTCAATCTATTCATGTCTTGAAAAATTCAACTGACCACCAGCATTCACAGCTTTTTGGGGAGGTTGGTCCTGGTTCCCACAACTCTTGTCTGAACACGTTGTTCCTGATTTCACTCCAGGTTCTACTGTTTTGATTCTGCCCCCTTGTTCTCGATTCCCCAGCAGAGCAAATGTTTTCCCTGAATCTACCCTCACAAACACATTGATCATTTTAAAAAACAGCATATCACCCCTGAAACTTCAATATTTCATGAAATATAAAGCAATTTTCTGCAGCCTGTTCACCTTGAAGTGCAGCAGCATTGACTTTAATGACTTGGAGGAGCTTTCTACCAACTGTTCAGAATGGCGACAACTTATCCATCAAGCTGCATCACACTTTGAGTCACAGTGTCTTCATGATGAGGCACAGCAGCAGAGAAGTGGAATCAAATGCTGTCCAGATCCCAATACTTCATGGATGTCCTGCCCCATGAGTCCAAATATCTGCAGGTCAAGAATCAGTCTGTTCATTTGCAAGAAGACCCATGGCAGAAACTCACCACCCTGAGTAGACATCATCCTTGAATCGAGAGGCTGCTGACAAAGTATTAAACAACAACTAACACAGGCACTTGAGCACTGAGAGAATACACATAGATGGACAGGTTGTTTAACAGAATTCTGACCACAGAAAGTTCATTCCAGTGAAGCCAGACTGAACATGAAGATAAGGCAGAGATAGAGGCAGATATGATAGCCCAAGATTAAACATAATGCAAACTGAATTAGAATCACCATTGGAGCAGCTTTATTAGATTCACAATAACTAAGCATAATAAACAGAGGCCTTTCACTGTAGGATAATGAAAATACTGGACAAAGATAGGAATAGTTTCATTCTGAGGGTTTGAGGAGAGGCTTGGTAGAGGATAGACAAATGGTGTGGCTTCTGCAGCTACTGCAGTTCTGCACTCTCACAAGGAAGGGGGTGTTTAGATTATGTAAGTGTCACCATTAAGCTGCAAACATAAAATCAAGGCTTTATTTAAGCAATGAAATGGATATAGAAATGAAGAGGCCCTGTCAGTTCAATGGAACTTGAGGGATTTAGGGTTATTAATAAAAATGAAACATTCTCGCCTCTGAGCCAGAAACTCCTCTGCAGACAGTGCTGGAGAGTGAAGACGGCTCTCCAGCTCATTCTGAATTGACATCAGGCAGGATAGGTGTATCCGGCGGGCCTGGCTGTTCTCTCCCATTGGGTGAGCTGATCAAACTCTCTCGGCTAATGCCGGAACAACAAACCGGCTGGAATTAAATGGTTCCAAACACGGAAGGGGGGTTAACAGCCTGCAAATTCTTCCACTAATTCACACTGTTCTCCAAGGGATGAATTCAAAGAGAAACAATCACTACGCCCTGTCATTTCCCGAAATAATTCCTGCTGCCTGTCCTGACTGAATCCATTTCAGCAACAAATGTTGATATGTTTGCTCCACACCCACAGGTGTGGACAGTTTCATCTGTTTAAAGCCACAAACAGAAAGGTCCAGTTTTCTCCTGGAGTTTGAGACAAATCAGCTTTCAAAATGATGCCGTTTCTGGCAATGAGGGAGATCCGGACTCAGCCCCGCCCCTCATTCACTCCAATTGCTTGGAGGACCAGTCACTTTCGCTTGGTCCTCTAGTCCAGCCCCGTCTTCCTATTGGTCCTGAGTTGCCGTCAATCAGTCTCCGGGCATTGTGATTTGAGCATGCGCACGCCATGGCGACGGACGGTAAGAGAGCTCGAGCGAGCGGGTTTAAAATGGAGGGTTTACAAAGACCGAATGCGGATCCAGAGCCCAAAATAAAACCTGCAACATTTTCTACTTAAGACGCGACTAGAAACCGTAAACATTATCCCTGACTTCCCGGTTTCTCCCGCTCAGGTCTGACTTTGGAGTGAGTCCGGCGAGGCCCCAGCGCATGTGCAATGTCAGCTCATTCAGGAAGCGTCTGTAAATGGAGAGAAAGTGGTAAAAGTTAGGGAGCGTCTCTAAAAATGGTGATTGTCAGGAAATGTCTGCAAATGAAGGAAATAATGACTGAGCATGGAGTGCTTAAAAAGCAAGAGAACGTGCTGATGAACAGAGAATGTCTGTAAAGAATCATTGAGTCATAGAATTGTATAACACGGTTACCAGAGAAGAAGATGATGCTTGACCTTGAACCTTTGCAGTCTGTGTGGTGAAACTGCTCCCACATTTCTGTGAGATAAGGAGTTATACGAATTTCACTCAGTGATGATGAAGGAATGGTGACATGTCCAAATCAACAACAACAATGTGAGTTTATATGGCGCCTTTCTTGTAATGGAAAACTCCAAAGTGTTTCACAGGAGTTTTATGAAGGAACTTTTGCCACTGAGCCCACAAAAGGAGATGTTTGGCTAGATGACCAAAAGTTTGGTCAGAGATAGGTTTTAAGAATTATCTTGGAGGGTATGAGGCTGGAGAAAATCACAGAGATAGGAAGGAGTGATATCCTGAAGAGATTTGAGAGCAAAAATGATAAATTTAAAATTTAAGTGCTTCTTAGTCTGGAAACGTACCTCAGCGAGCATGATGGTGATGAGTGAACAAGACTTGGTGGAGTAAGCACACGAGCAGCAGAGTTTTGAATGACCTCAAGATCACAGGGAGGTTTAATGTGGGAGGCCGGCTGGGATTGCATTAGGATAGTTAAGTCTATAGGTAACAAATGAATAGATAAGAATTTCAATTGCAGAGCAACTGAGACTAGGATGGAGTTGGATGATACTGAGGTGGAAATGGGCAGTCTTGGTGATGATAAAGGGGAGCCTGTAGACATACTGTACTTGGATTTCCAGAAGGCATTTGATAAGATGCCACATCAAAGGTTATCGCGACAAATAAAAGCTCATGGTGTAGGATGTAACATGTTAGTGTGGATAGAATATTGACTGGCTGGCAGAAAACAGAGAGTATGCATAAATTGGTCTTTGTCTTATTGGCAGAATGTAATGAGTGGAGTCCCACAGGATCCGTGCTGGCACCTCAACTTTTTACAATTGATATCAATGACTTAGATGAGGGGAGAGAAGCCATTGTAGCTAAATTTGCAGATGACATGAAGATATGTAGAAATGTATGTTGTGAAGAGGACATAAGGAGGTTGCAGACGCATATAGATAGGCTGACTGATTGGGCAGAGATCTGGCAAATGGAGTTTAATGTTGGAAAATGTGAAGTTGTTCACTTTAGCAGGAAGAATAAAAAAATAGAGTGTTACTTAAATGGAGAATGACTGCAGAATTCCAAGGTGAAGAGGGATCTAGGTGTTCTAGTGCATGAGGCACAAAAAGTTAGTATGCAGGTATAGCAAGTAGTTAAGAAGGCTAAGGGAATACTTTTCTTTATTACGAGAGGAATTGAACATCAAAGCAAGGATGTTATGCTTCAGTTATACAGGGCATTGGTGAGACCACATATCAAATACAGTGTGCAGTTTTTAGTCTCCTTATTCAAAAAAAGATGTAAATACATTGGAGGTGGTTCAAAGGAGGTTTACTAGATTGCTACCTGAATGAGCGGGTTGTCTTTTGAGGATAGGTTGGACAGGTTAGGCTTGTTTCCACTGGAGTTTAGAAAAGGGAGGGGTGACTTGATTGAAGTATATAAGATCCTGAATGGTCTTGACAAGGTGGATATGCAAAGGATGTTTCCTCTTGTGGGTGAGTCCAAAACTAGGGGCATTGTTTTGAAATTAGGAGGCACCCTTTTAGGACAGAGGTGAGGAGAATTTTTTTCTCCGAGGACTCTGGAACTCCCTGCCTCAGAAGTCAGTGGTGGTGGAGTCATTAAATATTTTTAAGGCAGAGGTAGATAGATTCTTGTTAGGCACAGGAATCAAAGTTTATCGGGGGTAGATGGGAATGTGGAATTTGAAATGCAAGTAATCAGTCATGATTATATTGAATGGCGGCGTGGGCTCAAGGGGCTGAATGACCTAGTTATTTTCCTATTTTGCATGTTCGCATGATGTGGATATGTGGTTTGAAGGTTAGTTTGGGGTGAAACATGACACCGATGTTGTGAACAGTCTGGTTCAGCCTCAGACAGTTGCTGGGGAGATGATGGAGTCAGTGGCTGTGGAGTGGAGAAGAGACTGAAGACAATGGTTTTAGTTATCGGGGAGACGTTGGCATAGTGGTATTGTCACTGGACAAGTAATTCAGAGATCAGGGTAATGCTTGAGGGACCCAGGTTCAAATCCCACCACAACATCAGGCTTTCACCAAGACACTTTACACAGCACCTTCCAAACCCACAGCCACAACTACCTAGGAGGACAAGGGCAGCAGATAGATGGGAACACCACCACCTGGAGGTTCCCCTCCAAGTAACTCACCATCCTGACTTGGAAATATATTGCTGTTTCTTCATTGTCACTGGGTCAAAATCCTGGAACTCCCTTCCTAACAGCACTGTGAGTGTACCTACACCACATGGACTGCAGCGGTTCAAGAAGGCAGCTCACCCCATCTTCTCAAGGACAACTAGGAATGGGGAATAAACACTGGCCCAGCCAGCGAAGCCCATGAGTGAATAAAAAAAACTTTACAAGACAAATGGTGGAATTTAATTTCAATGAAAAATCTAATGTTGGCAACAAAATCATTGTCGATAGTCGTAAAAACCCATCTAGTTCACTAATGTCCTTTAGGGGAGGAAATCTGCCAAACTTATCTGGTCTGGCCTATGTGTGACTCCAGACCCACAAGAATGTGATTGACTCTGAAATGCCCTCAGTTGTATCAAACCACGACTGGAAAATGATTAAGAAATGAAACCAGACCACCCGGCATCGGCCCAGGTACCAGAAGCGACAAAGGCAAACTCAGCCCTGTCAACCCGATGAAGTCCTCCATACTAACATCTGCAGGCTGGTGCCAAGAATGAGAGAGCTGTCTCATAGAGGAGTTAAGCAACAGCCTGACATACTCATATTCACGAAACCATAGTTCTTGTGGAGACAAAGTCCTGTCTTTACATTGAGGATACCCTCCATTATGTTGTCTGGTACTATAACCATAGATCTCAAACAAATCATGCAACCATGAGGTGCTGTGAGCCATCGGCAGCAGCAGAATTGTACTCAACCACAGTCTTCAATTTTGCCTTGAATCATCATCCCCTTGATCATTTACTCAGTCTTCCATCCTATCGCAGACCATTTGTTCTTTCCTCCTCTCCCCCTCTCTTTTACCTGACCCCATATTTGCTGGAAAAGTATTAAATCTTTCACTCTTTCCTGTTTGGATAAAGGGTCACCGATGTGAAACATTCACTCTGTTTACCTCTCCATAGATACTGTTTGACCTGCTGAGTGTTTCCAACATTTTCTGTTTTGAGGTCAATTTCTAGCATCTGCAGTATTTTTTGGGGGGCCACTGTGTTTTCTCTCACTTATCGTTACCTGTTTAAAGGTGAAGAAGAGCTTTTAAAGAATGAGACAGCTGTAATTGTCTTGAAGGGTCATTCGGACTCGAAACGTTAACTGTGCTCCTCTCCACAAATGCTGCCAGACCTGCTGAGTTTTTCCAGGTATTTCTGTTTTTGTTTTAGTAATTATCACCCTGTTCAACATGAAACTAAACTAATTGTTAATTCCTCATCGGTAATAATTTTAAACACAAAGTTTTGGCCGGGATTGAACCGGGGACTCTCTCATGTAAAGTCAACGTGATAATCACTGCACTGGGGAAATGAGTGTGAATCCCCCCAGACAGAGGGGAACTGACCATCCATATCTAGCTCTAATTCCCAAACAGAAAATGCTGCCAAGAATCAGCAAGTCAGGCTCAGTCTGTGGCCGCTCTCAGCGTCTGAAACCGTTACAATTGATGGTTGCTCCGGACCAATAGGAAAAGGGGGCAGGACTGGGGGACACGTGCACGCGAGAGGCTGGCCCTGCAACCAATGAGGAGGTGGGGCTGACTGAAGCATGTGCATTGCGGATAATGGGGCTCCACAATGGGTAAAGAGGGGGGATGGCGGGGCGGAGGGACCGATGGACGAAGACACGTTGTGTAAACCCGCAGCTGTGTTCAACTCGGGCTAAAGGCCCCAATATTTTTTATTCATTCCTGGGATGTGGGTGTCAGTGGCTGCAGCCAGCAGTTACTGGCCATTCCTAAGTGCCCTTGTTCAGAGGGCAGTTCAGGATCATCACATTACTGTGGGGTCTGGGGTCACAGATAGGCCAGACCAGGTAAGGATTTTTATAACTATCAACAATGGTTTCATGGTCATCTTTAGCCTTTTAATTCTGGATTTTTATTGAATTCAAATTTCACCATCTGCTGTGGTGGGGATTGATCCCAGAGGCCACAGCATTACTCTGGGTCTCTTGAATATGAGTACGTCACAATGCCACTATGCCACCACAATGGGCACATGTAGGGGGCAATGTTTTAATGACTGGGAGGAGCTTGTTACCCATTGTTCAAAATGATGACAACTTGTCCATCAAGCTGTATTAACCTTTGAGCTGATCAATAATGTCTTATTGATGAGGCAAAGCAGCAGCAGAGAAGGCAAGAAAAGGAAGAAAATCCTGCTCTCCTGATCTCACTACCTCATAGACGACCTGCCCCATGTGTCCAAAGATCTGTGTGTCTGTTCAGTCACATGAAGACCAATGGCAAAAACTCACAACCCTGAGTAGACATCACCCTCTAATCGAGGGACTGCTGACGACAATGAGGGACAATGTGCAGAGGACGCATGTGAGGTCAATCTGGACCAGGAAGGAGGAGGAGAGAATGTTGTGAATTTCTATGCTGGGATGGATTTTGGAAACTCCTTTTACAGGGGGTTAGAAGGGGAGGATTTATGCACAGCAAACTCAAAGCAAGAAAATATTTGTCTCCTCTGAATTTCCATCCTGGACTGATAGTGATTGTTTCTATAAACTCATGGGGTACTGGAAGCAGAGGTCTTTTTTAAGGAGTATCTTAAAGGAGGAAAGGAAGATAGAGAGGCAGACAGGATTAGTAATGAAATCTCAGATTTTATGGCCTTGGCAGCTACAGGTACCAAATGTGGAGCAAATGAAATCAGGAATTGTCAGGAAGTCAGAAGTGGAGGAGTGCAGATATCTCAGAGGTAACAAAGGAATGGATGATGGTTTCAGCAGCAAATGGGCTGAGACTTGGGTGGAGTCTGGTGATGTTACTAGTCTTCATGATGATGCAGGTATGTGGTTGGAGCTTGTCTTGGGGTCAAATATGACACCAATGTTTTGAAGGATCTCCTTCAGCCTCAGGCAGTTGACAGAGAGGGGGCTGGAGTCAGTGCCTAGGGAATGAAGTTTGTAGTGGGGACTGAGGACAATGTCTTCAGCCTTCTCAATATTTAAATGGAGGAAAATTCTCCTCATCCACTGCTGGGTGTTGGGCAGGTCAGGATGGTGTGTGACTTGGAGGGGAACCTGGAGGTGATGGTGTTCACATACACCCGCTACCCTGGTCCTTCTAGGTGGTGGAGATTGAGGATTCATGAGATTCTGTTAAAGTTCTGGTCGATTTGCACAAAATTAAATAATATTCCTCTCCTCTGATTCTGCTCCCAGCTTCTTTCACTCTTCTCCCCCCATATTCCAGAGTCTTGTGTAGGACGAGACTGGGTGGCATGTTTCCTGAAGCATATTAGTGAACCAGCTGGGGTTTTACGACAATCCAGCAGTTTTCATGGTCATATTTTCCTAGTGTCAGCCCCACAAATCGCCAGATTCATTCAGCTCAATTTCACAATCTGCCTTTGTGTTTTTGTGGGGTCTCTTTTTTCTGTTTTAAATTATTTTGATAGGTTTTTAGAAGGGGAGGTTTTCGAATCCGGAAACTCAAACCAAGCATCACATCAGGATCTGACAGAGTCATCCAATTTATCATAATCTTAAACATCATCAGATTTTGAACATGGAAGGAGAAAGCACCATTCACAGCAGAGAGAAACCGCACACGTGCCCTGTGTGTGGACGAGGCTTCAGCCGATCATATGGCCTGTCGAAACACAAGTGCAGTCATGCAGGGGAGAAACCATGGAAATGTGGAGACTGTGGGAAGGGATTCAGATCCTTTTCTGAGTTGGATACTCATTAACGCACTCACACTGGGGAGAAGCCGTTCATCTGCTCCATATGTGGGAAGGGATTCATTTGGTCAGCAAACCTGCTGACACACCAGCATGTTCACACTGGGGAGAGACCGTTCACCTGCTCCGAGTGTGGGAAGGGATTCACTCATTTATCGTCCCTGCTGAGACACCAGCGAGTTCACACTGGAGAGAGGCCATTCACATGCTCTGCGTGTGGGAAAGGATTCACTGATGCATCCAACCTGTTGAGACACCAGCAAGTTCATACTGACAAGAGACTTTTTAAATGCCCAGACTGTGGGAAGTGCTTTAAAAGTTCTGGGGTCTGATGTCGCATCAGCATGTTCACACTGATGAGAGACCTTTTAATTGTCCAGAATGTGGGAAATGCTATAAAAGGTTCTGGGAACTAATGTTCCATCAACGTGTTCACACTGACAAGAGACCGTTCAGGTGCTCTCACTGTGGGACTGGGTTCAGGAGATCACCTGAACTCACTGTACACCAGCGAGTTCACACTGGGGAGAGACTGTTCACCTGCCCCGAGTGTGGGAAGAGATTCACACGGTCATCCATCCTGATGAGACACCAGCAAGTTCACAACTAACTCTTTCGAGTACAAACACGTTTCCATCTGTTTCAGATGAAGTTACATTGTTTCATAGTTTGTCATTGTGAGATTTGAACTCTTGATCTTGGGGTTACAAACCCAGTACCATAACCACTTGGCTATTTAGGCCAAACCCCACAAGTAACTACAGTGATTGGATTTCGCTGTTAATCACATTCAGGACTGAACCATGTTCTTTGGGGTCTATTTCTGCTGAATGTTAATCAACTCCAAACCAGTTGTAGTTGTTAGTATTGTTGAAATTTAAAAAAGATTAGTTTTGTGTAAAGTACACAGTGAGGCGAATCTTTTTAATCTCTCTAACTCACGAAGTTCCTTTTGAAGGGCTCTCCCTCTCCTCTGTCTTCTCCATACTCACCCCCAACAAGTGTGAGGAGCTCATGGAGCTTCTTTGTCACTAAGATTGAGACAATCCCATCTGTTGACTCTACTGCTTCCCTCTCATCCACTGGCCAATCGGGCAAAACTATCTTTAAAGCTCCTCCTTGTCCGAGCCCTGAACTTACATCTTTCCCCAGTTTCTCTTCTATCTCTCCCTCATTCCCTTCAGTGCTCATCTTATCCATGAGACCCACCTTCTGCTCCACTGACTCTAGTCCCACTAAGCTGCTGACCATTCAACTCTCGCTCTCTCCTGGTACTATCCCTCTATCTTTAATCCACCATCATCACCCATTCTATAAAAAAAAAATCTTTAACCCCATCTCCAACTCCCTTTCCTCTCCAATGTCCTTGTACTTGGTGTCCCCCAAGGATCTATCCTTGGACCCTCCTGTTTCTCATCTACCCACTGCCACTAGGTGACACCATCCAAAAGCACCACATAAGGTTTCAAATGTACACTGACAACTCTACCTCACCACCATCCCTCTCCATTCCTCCAATTACTAAATTATCAAACTACTTATCCGACATCCAGTACTGAAATAAGCAGAAATTTCCTCCAATTAACAATTTGGAAGTCTTCAGTCACCATAATAAATTCTGTTCCCTAACTACCAAGTCCATCCCTCTCCCTGGGAACTGTCTGAGGCTGAACCACACTCTTCATAATCTTGGTGTCATATTTCACCCCAAGATGAGTTTCTGACCACATACCCGCACCATCACGAATACCAGATATTTCAATCTCCATAACGTCACCTGTCTCCCCCCGCACCCCAGCTCATGTGCTACTGAAACCCTCATCCATGCCCATGTTACCTTTAGACTTGACAATTCCAATTGACCAACCTCAATACATTCACCCCACCCCCACATGGAACCGTGAGATCATCCAAAACTCTGCTGCCTGTGTGCTTTCTCACATCAAGTCCTGTTCATCCATCACCCCTGTGCTCACTGACCTACATCGGCTCCTGGTCAAACAATGCCTCGATTTTAAAATTCACATTCTTGATTTCAAATCCCTCCATGGCCGTCTATCATCTGAATTATATCTACATCAATATAACACTGTCTGTGAACTATTGCTGTCAGTTCAGTTCAATTGAAGTAATACTCTCTGATTTCCTCTTCCTTTGACCGTGTGTTCCAGATCTGAGCGATGGAGATTCTGTTACTCAGCGCGAATCCTCGCTCACACAGGCAGAGCGAGAAGATGTCGCTTTAACCTGCATCTTTACTGGCGATGGTTATTACTTATCCTGGTGCTGTCAATACCCAGACAGACAGCCCGAGTTTGCACTCCAGAGACACATGGGCGGTGATTCTGAATTTAAGGCGGATTTTGCTTAGAGCCGGTTTTCTGATACATTCCAGCAGACAGACAGATTGTACCGATTGACCTTCTCGGAGCTGCGGCTGTCTGACACCGCAGTATATTACTGTGCACTGAGTCTCATAGCGATTGTTCCTCGTTCAATAACTGCTGCAGCTTTCTGGGTTACAGCTTCTCTCTGTTGAGGGCTGTTTACCACAGCGGGTCAGACACTGTCACGTGAATCCATTCCTACTAGCAATAAAACAAGCACAAGAACAAGTACAACAAAAACTGCATCTGAAATCGGTCCCTTTGATTGCTGACCCTCTTCCCGATGATTGCATTAACGTTATGGGGGCTGAATTGGCTGCTCGCCATTCCCCATTTCCCAAAACTATCTCCAGACCCTTTCCTGGAACCGTTCTACTAGTTTAGCTTCAGAGGCAGTTCGTGGCAAACAGAAAAGGAATAATTGTTCTGAAACATCAGTCTGCAGTGGAAACAGCAGTACTCCAAGCTATAAGGGCGTAATAATTATATGAACCAGTAAATGTTCCTAAATGTAAAAGAAATTTGGACATATTAAAACAGAGCATGTGTAATCTGAGCAGTTCCTGAAAGTGTGCTGCCATCTTGCGGGAGAAATCAGAATTGTCCCCGTCATTGTTTCCTTCAGTTCAGAGAACTGTTGTTCAGGAATTATCTTCCGAAGACACTCAAAGGGCACAAATCCCTACGGCAATCCTCATAAGCGCCATCTAATTACGTTCATGTTGAACAATGGCTCTCTCTTTGATGATTGCATGAACGGAATGAGGGCAGAATTGGCTGCTCCTTATTCCCATTAAGAAAACACACTCCCACCCGCTTTCCTGGTGCCAGTTCAGTTGGTTTCCCGCTTCTTCTGACATGGCTGCAATAATTGGTTGTTTCTACCGGCCTGCAGGGGAAGCAGAAGTCCGCCAGCTCGAGACGATTCGAATAATTTGATGAGCCTGTTTAAATGTCCCTCAGTGTTAAAGACTTTCGGACATATTGAAAAGAATTATCCGTTTCTGAGGTGTTGCTGCCACCTGGTGGAAGCAATCAGAATGCCGCCGGCAATATTTTCTTCAATTCAGAGCGACTGCTTAGGAGTAATATTTCTAGGAGACTCAAAAGGTAAGTAAGATCGATTGTTGTAATTCTATATCGTGATATTACTATAGTTGCTGCACTAGGGTGTACCTCTTTTTATATCACATTACACTGAGTGGTCAGCATTGATTGTTGCCTGAATATACAATGTGTGAAGGCGTAAGTTTGGTGAGTGAGGGTGTTCAGTGAAGATACAAATTAATTAATCAAAATAAATGTAATTCGCTCAATAAAGATGGCAGGAGAGGTGATGTGTCTCGGCTGCAGCATGTGTGAGCTACTGGCTTGCACTGCAATCCATGGCAACCACATAAGACCATAAGACTTAGGAGCAGAAGTAGGCCATTCGGCCCATCGAGTCTAGGTCCGCCATTCAGTGAGATCATGGCTATTCTGATAATCCTCAACTCCACTTTCCTGTCTTTCCACTATCACCCATGATTCACTTACTTACTGTATTTCTCAACCTTGGATATATTTAACGACCTAGCCTCTTTGGTAAACAATTCCACAGATTGACGACCCTCTGAGAGAATAGATTCCTCCTCATCTCTATTTTAAGTGGGGGGCCCCATTACTCTGCGATTATGCCCACCCCCACCCCCACCCTCCCCCCTCCCCCCCCCCATCCCACGTCCTAGGAAACCCTGTGCCACTCTGCGTAACATCTGTCGCTTGTAAAATGCTAGAGTCAATTATTAAGGAAGTAGTAACAACCTAACTAGTGTCTTACAAATGTTCAACATGACCTCATTACTCTTTTCCACAATGCCCCTATTAATAAAGCCTAAGATACTATGCTTTATTAACTGCTCTCTCAACATGCTGTGCCATCTTCAATAGCTTATGTACATATATATATATATATATATATATATATATACGCAGGTTCCTTTGTGCCTGCATCTCCTTTAGAGTTTGTCCCTTTATTTTATACTATTTCTCCATATTCTTTCGGCCAAAATGAATTGCATCACACTTCTGTGGCATTGAACTTCTTCTGGCAAACCACCCATGTCTCTATGTCCTTCTGAAGTTCAAATCTATCCCAAACAAAATTCACAAAGCTTCCAATCTTTGTATTATCTGCTAGTCTTGGAATCTATCTCAGAACAGCACAATCTAGTTTCTTACATCCAGGTCACCATAAGAAGACAAGTGTTATTCGTGGGAGCGTTGCTGAGCTGGAAGTCAGTGAATAGAAGCAGCTCGAGCTGCGCTGCAGCCAGTGTCCTCATTGTGGGAATAGTTCAGCTGCTAGAGACCGGGGTTGGGCATAAGAGTCCGGTACGTTCATTAGGGACTGTCTCGATGTCCTGGGCCCACATCCCACATTTAACAAACACCACCCAATACGAACTCATGCACCGACCTCCCGGTTCATCACTGTGGGGTAAGGAGGGCGGCAGCACAACTGGCAGAAAGAAAAAACTCCCTACCCCCCAGCCCTGTACAACAGAGTATTGTGGGAGGGGATTTCACATCCGGATCACAATCCCAATGTAGAGTCAGAAAATTGCAGCCTCCTTTTATAAACCTGTCTCTTATTCACAAAACATTTAGCCAGCGACCCGAGAACGTGCGGCCCATCAATGATCTCAGCTAATCTGCCCTTTGTAAATCAACTCGATCCCCTAAGGTGTTTCAGTCCAGCCCTGAAGTCCGGTCTCCCAGGGCAGTCCAGGGCTGCAGTCTCCAGCTCCCCGTCACATAAACCCCCAGCTCTAGGCAGCAGAGCGATGGGAATCCTCCTTGTTTTCACCCTGTGTGTCTGTATACCCTGTGAGTACCGATCAAACAAACCGACATTGTGTGGGTTTAATATAAAGCTGCTTGAGTCCATCCCAATTACAGACAATGTCTGCGGGTTTAACCCCGCTCCGTGGTTCGGCTCTGATGGTCCATTACACTCTCTCTGTTTAATTTCCAGGCTCTTTCAGTCAGTCAGTGACACAGACCCCAGCAGCGGTGACCAGGAAGGAGTGTCAGTCTCTCACCATCACCTGTGTTTATTATGGTTATTATTATTTACAAAATGGACATTTCTTCAAACAAACCCAGACCGGGACAGAGTGGGAGCGGATCTCCAGCGGGGAGAGATTTGTTGTGTCGGTGAATAAAGCAGGAAAGACATTTTCACTGGAAATTCGGGACGTGAGAGTTGAAGACACCGCCAACTATTACTGTAAAGCTCAGTACAGATACAACATTGGTTAATCACAGAGGAAAAGGCCTGAACAAATAGCTCTGTACAATTAAAATATATATTCTCCGGGCCCAGATAGTGAATTGTCGGGTTGATGTTATCATCGCTGGAATCTGATTACGTTTTATTGTAATTTCCACCATTCCATTATCTTTCTTTGATATTTGTCTCGGTTTATATGAAGCGAACATCTCGTTCCCTGGACCAGTTACTCAGCGCTCAGGGCCTCACAAAGCACAGTGTCAGCCGGCAGACATTTTGAAACATTGAATATTGTTTATTTTTTTCAATCCGCTGAAAATATGGCAGTTTCTACTGTCTGGTGATGATTTCCCGCCAGGTTGAGTTGTCGGTGGTTCTTGTGCCGGGGAGACTGATAGCAGTGTTACTGTGGTGGAAATATGATTCTGTAGATGGATCTGGTACGATGTTGACTGTCATAGCCGGTAAGTGACTCCAGCCACCATCCCCCTCACACCTGTTGCGACCTGTCCTAGCTAATGTTCACCCGCTGCTTTTTATTGTGATCAGTGTCAGTTCAGTCCCACGAAAAGGAAAACAGATGGTTTTCATAAGGAAACCTCTCTGTTGGCTTTTTCGATTTGGGGGCAGAATATTATTCAGGAGCCGGGTCGAATGTCTAGGTGAAACTATGTCTGAGATCTGTCAGACTAGGCGATCAACGGGATCAGGGTGGGTGGAGGATGGAGTGTGGGGACGTGAGGAAGGGGATTTTAAGTTTGGAGGAGCATGAGGGTTCGCTGCATCTGAACCATTATTAGTTTCACTGGTACATCGGGGACAATCAATCCCTCTGATTCACAATCCTAATCATTTGTAAGTTTGGAATTGCTAACATTTATCTCTTTTGAATGTAGATTTTTGAGATACTGGATTGCTTTAATTTATCTGTATCTGTGATTTCTGCAAATTAAAACAACACAGAGCAGTGGGAGAGTGAGGATGATGCACTAAACTGCTAGAAGGGAACAGGAACATAAGAGAACAATGATAATCGAAACCAAGAGAAAGGTTGGATGATTTCTGGGGGCCGTTCAAAATTCTTCCTGGCACGAGGGTGGGGGGTGAGGTTTATGGAGGGACAGGCTGCAATGGGTCCAGTCTGGAATGCTAGGTAAACGCTTGGCCTCTTTGTTAGGGAAAGATCTAAATCCTTTGGAGTGAGTGCAACAAAGTTTCATCAGACTGATTGCTGAGATAAAGTCTTACGAGAAGACATTGAGTTGTCTGGGTCTATATTGCCCCGGATTTCGAGGAATTGAGATGTAATCTCATTTGAAACATGTAATATGGAAGACAGGGCAGATTCCCGGTGGATGTTTCCCAAGGCTGGTAAGTCTATAACTATGGGTCAAAGTTTCAGAATAAACATTCGGCCATTAGAACTCAGAAGAGGAGAAGTCAAACCATTGTTGTGAGTCTGTACCTCAGAGAGCTTTGGATACTCAGTGCTGACTGTACTTAGGACGGTATTCGATAGATCTTTGGATACTAAAAGAATGAAGGGATATGGGGGCACTGCTGTAATGTGATTTTGAGGATGGAGATCAGCGACGATGTTATTGAATGGCAGAGCAGGTTTGAAAGGTGCTATAGCGGCCTTTCCATCTCTTTGTTAGGTTCTCTGCTTTGATTTCTTACATTCCTGAGAAATGCAATCAGCAACAATCCACGTCTCTCTAGAACAATTGAACAGGCTGGGCCACTTTTCATTGTAAAAGAGGAAACCGAGGAGATATCAGAGAAACCTTTTAATTATGAATGTGTTCAATCGGGTGGATGTGGAGCAACTGGTAATTTGTGGCTGAGTCCAGAGCAATAGGAGATTATTATAAGGTAGCCACTAATTGAACATAAAAGGCATTAAGAAAAATACATTTGCATGAACACATGTCAGAATGTGGAACTGGAGGTCACATGGAGTGGCTGGAGCAGAGAGCATTGATAGATTTATGGGAAGACTTCAAAATACAAGAGGAAGAGCGGAATAAACAGGCAGAAGGATGTGGACCGAATTGGTCATTTAGATTTCGGGCAGGAAGGGCTGGTTTGGAGTGTAAACATAGGCATCAATCAATTAGGCCGAATGGCCTGTTCCTCTTCTGCAGATTGTGTATAATGTAAAACCTTCGAGAATACTCCGCTCAGAGAACCAGGGACAGAATCAGTCAATGAGCGGAAAGAATTGAAATTGTCAGAGAGCCGGAAGAGACAGCTCCCAGTGAGTAACAGGGAAACCACTGCGGACACTGAACAGACTGATCCCAACCGACAAATGAGAAAGATTGGGACAAGTTCCCACGATTGCAAAAAGCGCAAACAGCACATTAACGTAAAATAAAGTGAGAGTAACTGTAAATATTTCAAATTAAAAGGACACGGAGAAATTTGGGCCCTCATGTTAGATGAATATAGAGAAACAGATCAAAAAGTTGATAGAAACTCCCGAGCAGTGGTCAACTCCAGCAAATGATTAACCTTTGACCACCTATGTTCACTATCGGTTTGGCCCAATCAGTGCTGATGAATCTCATCAAGTTATTATGGATCTTGCTTTGATGCTAAACAGTTCGGTTAGTCTCGGGCAATCATTTTGGAAACTGATTGCTTCGCTGATAATAAAATGTTCCTTCTGGAAAAATAGAAACAGAAATGTAATATACATTACATGCTGCACTGCAGTTGAAATCCGGTCCATCCTGTCGGTGCTGCCCCTCTAAAAATGCAACCCAATTATCCCCACTACTCTCTTTCCCCGTAGCCCTGTGTTTTTCCATGTTCCAACATTTATCCATTACTCGTTTGGAAAACACCCTTAACCAGTTTCACCGTCTGTTCAGACAATGCATGCCAAATAGTAAGAACTCGCTCTGAAACACAAAATAATACCTCATCCTTTCACTGCTTCATATTTCAATAACAGTGAATGAAGTTAAAGCAGGTTATAAATTAAACAAACTCACCCAAAACCACAGCATCTACTGCGATTAACAAGTTTCCCAGTCTCTAAATAGATTAAGATCAAATTTTTCTCCTGCAGATTCCAGTTCCATTGTATCCCAGAATCCGCCTGTCCAAACCTCTGCTGTGGGTGACACCGTTTCTTTAAGCTGTGAGTATTCAGGTGTCTGTCAGTACACAGTACACTGGTACCGTCAGTCCCCAGGACAGGCTCCGGATTACTTGCTTCAGAGACATGCTTCAGGAGAAGAGGATAAAGAAAACACTGTTGGGGGGAGAAGTTCTGCTTCTATCGATCCTGCCGAGAAAATCAGCCGGTTAAATATCTCCAAACTACAACTGAGCGATTCCGCTGGGTATTACTGTGCACTGAGTCAGCGCACAGCACAGTGATACAGAGCACGGAGGGTGCCATACAAAAACCTGAACATGGAGGGATTAGACACAGTGATAAAGAGCAGGGAGAGAGCTGTACAAAACCTGAACATGGTGGGATTACAGACATACAATGACACAGAGTGCAGGGATATTGGGAACTCAAACATTATTCACGAACATTTTCTCAAAGGTTGTCCGCATTTTACCGCACAGGATAAAGTGTTTAAACTGATCAGGTCTGCATTTCCTTCTCGCTCCTCCCACCCTTGAATTTTCCTCTCTGCCCAATGCTCCTGTGAATATACTTCATGAAATTATTTCACATTCTCACACTCCATTATTTCCCATGAATCGGTATTTTACCGATTCATAATAACTCAAGTGAGTTTATTGCCACCTTTTTCTACGGGGACCGGGAGATTTTTTTCTCTCTCTTGTTTGGTCCAGTCCGCCTTTTACCGATTGAGTTGATGAGAAGTCACCGCCTCCTGTGATTTCCCGGATTCTGCCTACGATCGGCTGAGAGATTCTCTCAACTCAACAGGACATTTACTGTCTGTTGGAACCGAAAACTGGGGCACCTCTCGACTAGAAAGGATTTAGATCCAGACATGTAAGATAGCATTTCCCACAATTGAGCGTAGCTGGGAGTGGCCTCTATCTGTGACACGGACCGCTCTGCACTCGGGACAAACGGGCCACACATGCGGACTGGAACAACACAGCCTCTTACAATCGGCCTGTTCTATTTTAATCAACCGCCGCAGCCGCGCAGCGGGTTACTGGCCTCAAACATGACCGAAATCAAGTTTTATGAAGCTGATCAATGATTTCCCCATAATGGATGACGTCAAAATGCCTTCTATCAGTCACAGCCCATGTTTCACCCAATCAACCAGGGCCAGGGGGTCGGGGACCGGTGGGTGGGGTAACAGCCGGGAGTGGGGCGCCTCCAGCTCAGCTGATAGCCTGGGCATAAGAATGGAGGCTATTTGACTAAAGGATGTAATCAGGAGCGAAATGGTGCTGGGCAAATAAATTACAACTGTTTCAAAGTCTGGATTTAGCTCAGTTTAGGGCCCCATTGTTCATAATTGATATTAGAACATGCCTGGAGGCCGGATGTTACGTCACTATCCGTGTTCTCCTCTGTCTCCCCTGAGCAATTAGAGCTGCTCCGTCTGGTCTCACTACCTTCTCCCATTCCTCACTTAGATCAAGGGGGCGCTAATAAGATGATTTTGACCAGGTTCTCTCTTTCACCTGGTGACTCCTGTAAAGGGTACAAAGATATGAAGTCGAGGTAACTCTTTTTAGGCGAGGCCCCCAGAAGAAGTCCAGAATAAGCGTTGTCCACAAGTTGTTCATGCCCTGACAAGGTGTCTCAGGGAGTCTCCCAATGTGGTTCACTTCACAGGTGCAGCAACAATGAGCATGAAAGGGTGACCCCCTGTCAGTGGCGAGCGTCCCTTTAAACTGCGCTTGCAATTAACACCAAGATCGTGTTTTTTCCCCATCACCTGGACTCTGTTGGAGAGTGCTTTACTTGAAGCATTTGCACCAACCGCTGTGCAGCATCTTTAAGTAAAGGGAGCAGGCATTTTTGCAGCCTCACTGCGGCTCCCAGCTCTGACTTCAACTTCTTTATCGACATTACCTCGTGACCCCGAGTTCCATACTCCTCAGTTTGGGGAAACTTCCACCCAGTATCTGCCCTGTAAAGCCCCTGAAGAATACTATTTGTGTTCATGAGATCACCTCTCATCCTCTTAAACTCTAGGGATTATAGGCCCGGGCTACTCAATCTCTTCCCATTGGACAATCCATTCATCTCAGGAATCACCCTGATGCACCTTTGCTGCACTCCTTCCAAAGCATCTTGATCTCTCTTCTGTAAGGACACCAAAACTTTACACAGTATTTCAGACTGGAGTCCATTTCAGTCCTCTCCTGCATAAAACTCACCCAACATCCTGGGGTCGGATTGCACTTTGAAAGGCGGCCAGAGATCATCCAATCCTTTTCTCCCTTTGGACGAGCTATTTCTTGCTGGTTGTCAATGAACATGCCACCAGTTTCTAATGGTTCCCTTATGTTCATGTTCTCCTTTATAAGATTAATGCATCATCCTTATTCTCTCACTGCACTATGTTGTTTCCATTAACATTAATCAGGGATACAGATAAATTACAGCAATCCCAACTCTCAACATCTGCTTTAAAATAGAGAGAAGTGTCTGCAGTTCCAAACTTTCACGTTTCAGCCTGAGGGCTGAAAAGGAGGAGAGTGATTGGTTCTACGAAGACAATTGAAAGATATGGCGGGGACAATGTCACTAATTTCAGTCATTGATTGTCCAATAATAAAATTCCATATTTACCCACATCAGGATCACTTATATCTGAAGTCCGTTGTGTCACTCTCCCGTTTTTCTCCCGGGTCAGGTATTGAACAAGCCACTGCACGTATCCAAACTTGCCGCAGTTGTGTTGAGTTTATTCACCTGGTGCCTCATTCACATTGTACGGCTTGAGAGATTTGCAGCTGTTAACCGTTTACACTGTTCAGTTTCTGAATTCCAAACAGAACGGTTAAACGAGTGGTTTCTGCAGTGCGGCCACCAACAGCTCGAAGACCGTTGATCAGCGGAACCAGTTTTAGTCACGTTGAAATCACACAATGGGACAAAATTAAAACACAATTTGCTGGAATTCAGAAATTGAACCGGATTTTATAGAATGAGCTGTTGGCTCTCTCTCTCTCTCTCTCTCTTTGCCTGTCTATTTCTCCCTGCCTCTATAGCTTTCCTTCTTTCCCTGTCTCTGTCTGGGCCTCTCTCCCTTTGTCTATTGCATTCTCCTTCCCTTTCTAAATTTCTGTCTTTGTTGTTGTGTCTCTCAGTTGTCTCTCGCAATCTCTCTCTCTCTCTCTCCCTCTCTCTCTCCCTCTCTCCCTCTTTCTCTCTCACCCCCTCCCGTCTCTCTCGTACACACACCTTCTGCTCTCTGCATCAATCTTTGTCTCCATCCTGTGACTCTTTCTGAGTGTCTCGGCATATTTTCCTCCTTTTCTCTCCCTCATCTCTCACTTTCTCTCTTTCATTCTACTTTCCTTGGCTTTCATGCTCTACTTTCATTGGTTCCAATCGAAAGTGTCACTTTTCCCTTTTTTGTTCAGAATCCGAAATATTCGCAAACTTGACTTTCTGTCAATAAAACGTATTAACTTTGGATGCAAATTTACAGCCGGAAAGCGTCGGTTTCTGATTCTGGTGCTGTCAGAGGTGAAGATTCAGTTTTCACAAAATGAACTCCCACCATTCAGGTTATATGGCAGCCTAGCGATATTTTCCGTACAGTGCCTATATCGGTTTGTATCACTGAATATTCAGCACACAATAAAACATCCCACTGTCACTCAGTTCTACATCTTTCAGGATTAAACTGAAAAAACGATCTGATACCCGGAGTGTTGAATAGATTCGGCCGCCCACACGCTCTGCTTACTGCCCTCCCTCTGAATTCATTTTGATTTTCAGTGTCAGCGCCTTCTCGTTTCTTTGGTGCCAGAAAAGATCATATCGGCGGCGACCTGTGGAGTTTCAACAGGGCAATACCATTCATCCTTTCTCCAAACATGATACTGATGATGCAGGTTGCTTAATTGTATTTGAATAGTACAGACTTTCGAATAGTCAATGAACAGAAGACAAATGGATGTTTAGATACTGGAGGCAACAATAAATCCTCGTTCCTTTCCTTCATCGCACCAACATTGTATGAGGCCATTCAGCTCATCGTGTCAGTGTAGCCTCTTTGGCAGAGGCACCAAATTGTTCGCACTTCACTGTTCACCCTGCTTTGTCTTGCAAAGGTTTCCATTTCAAGTAGTTACCCAATTATGTTTTTGACATTTGTTATTGAAACTGCTTCCACCAACCTATCCGGCAGTGCATTCCACAACTCAACAACTTAGAGTGCAAATAAATGGCTGCTCAGGTTGCCTTTGATTCTTTTGCGAATTAATTCAAATCCAAGTTCTCTGATTACCGAGATTTCCGCCGGTGGATGCAACTTCCCTTATTTATTCAACTAAAACAGCTGATAATTGTTAATATCTCCATCGCATGTCCTCTCAATCGTTCCTGTTCAACACAGAACAACCGCAGATTCTCAAGTCGCTCCACAAAGCTAAAGCCTCTCATCAGCTGAAGCTTCCTAATAAATCTCTCCCGCACCTTCTGCAAGACCGTCAAATCATTCATCAGGTGTGGTTCACATATTTATACACAACAGTCCAACTGAGAACTTAACAGCTTTCTAGAAATGTTTAGCAAAGCATCCTAATCCTATTGATAAAATCAAGAATTTAAAATCTTCTTTACAGCAGTCCCAGCCTCCACTACCAACTTCAAACGTTTGTGCACTTTGCAAAGTCTCCATCTCTCTGTTCCGACAGCGCCAATGAACTTGCATCATTATGTTCATATCGGATATCCTCATCACCTTCAGGCATGAAGAAAGTCAAACAGAGATAGGTGAGCAAAAATTATCTGGAGAGGTGCAGAAGGGCTAACTGCAAGATACAGAACCATATGTAGATAACTGTTGAATACCTTTAACAGAATGCACATCACTTAACTTGCTGGGATTGGAGGGTCTGGTGGTTGGGGGTTCCAAACAATTACATATTGTGTGGAGTCAGGATGTCACATCGGAAAGACAGGGATAGTTTTTTTGTACGGGCCTCTCGTTGTCTGGTGACGTTCTGTTTCCTAGAACCTAGCTATCCACAGTGCGGTCAGACAACTTCGCCTAGTGAATGGTTAAATGGACCGTTCTTGCAGCTTTATGTAAGGTAGCACATATCACATGCTTCCCAAAGATGTTTGTTATGACTTGGCAGGCCTGGATGTGTGCCAGACGGACCAAACCCACAAGGGAAACTTGGCCACGTTATCACAGTTTTGCAATTTGTTTTTATTCCGAGACGTTTTGTGCACTGAATTCAGAAGTAATGAGCCTACTGGAACCTTTAGAGATTTTTAAAAACCATATTTAAACATATATTAACAACAGGAAATATTTCAAACACACACACATACGTTTAGAGTTGCTGAGTACTATAACAAATATCAAACTTCCTAATTTACCTGATTTCAACCTGCACACACCTATTGGGGAAATATTCTAAAATAGATTTTAAATTAAAATAAATACAAGCAAGCAAGGTTAGCAAAGGATACACTCGACAGCAGAATTCCAAAGGCTTTTACCCAACTTTAGCTCCTCGACACAGTTGACGTTTGCTCACATGGTTAGAGGCTTCCCCAAGGCTATTTCACACACTCCTGTTAGATCTTACATACTTCCTGAAACACGGGCCCCATTACCTCAGTGGGTTGAATGATTGTGAATATCGGTGTCAAGCAGATGAAAGGCAGCATGTTATCAGATTAAGAAACACACCAGCAACAGAGGCTCAGGCCCACAGCAAAAACTTCATAAATCCTGAACAATATGGTATTGGGCACAATCCACCCTCCGAGTGAACAGTGGAGTTACATGAGTCAGCCACCTGAAAAATTCAAAGGAATTTAAATCTCTGCGATCCATGTGTGGAAATGGCAGCTTCGATGACAGGCTGACAGGTTGTTCGACATATGTCAATTTCCATTACCCCCCGAATCAACATCACTGAAGCAGATCACCAGGTCATTATCACCTTGTTCTTTGTGGGAGCTTGAGGTGGTAAATTGCCTGCCATGTTTCCCACATAAAGACACTCCAAAGCCTTCTTTGGTTGTAAAGTGCTTTTTAAAGTTCTGATGTCATGAAAGGCACTGTATAAATACATGTTCTTCTTTCCTTATTGTTCTTGAGAGGCATTTTGAGAATCAGAGCCAGAAGATGGGGTTGAGTTCTTTATACTAAGTGCAGTGTTAAACGTTACAATAAAACTCACCATCTGGACTCTCCCTCCCTCTGTATTTTACTCTCTTTGTGTATCTTTGTGTCACTCTCTAGCTCTTTATTTCCATAACTCTATCTCTGAATTGTTGTGTGTCTTGAAGGAAGTTGAAGAAAGAAATATGCACACAAATTAAGGAATTTAGTAACAAACAGATTAATAATAATGGGGCTTGCGCAACGTAGTATTACGTCAGTAGAAGAAGTATGTAAAGGGGCTAAGGGAATTGAGTTCCCACAATGTGCACTGTTGTCTTTATAAAGCAAAATGCAAATAAAAAAGAAAGGCAAGGTAACGGCGAATGAAACTGATCAGGGTGAGAAGTAAAGGCAGTGGAGCATCTAGGCATTGATGACTATAACAAAATATGCTCCAAGATGAGGATAGGGATTAATAAAATTTTGAGGGAAACCAACTAACCATCTGGTTGATTGAACGCTAGGCAATTCCAGTGAAGCGGGATGGTCGAGTGATTGAGGTAATGGGCATAAAATAGAATAAATGAATGCTCACGTGCAATTGAACTCCATTCCTGGGAGTTTGTTTATCAGTGCTGCTCCTACTTTTGTTGATTAAAGAAAATGGAGGTAAGGTACTGAAGTTGATGGACAGAGCAACAATTCTCTTAGTAAATGCGGAGCAAGCTCGAGGGGCTGAATAGCCTCCTTCTGTTCGTGTACGGAAATATTATGTCTCCAGATGCAGAGGTTAAGTTTGTCCCAGGGAGAGAGATGCAGAGAGGGGTCCGAAAAATAGAATGTTGGGCTGACAGGGAAATAACAAGCAATTTATTTAAAGCAAAAAGAAATTTTGGCACAGTGTGTGACAATGACAGATAAGTTCAGGGGTTTAAAAGACGCTCTTGGAAAGTCAGTTGTTGAAGACGATTGGGATTTAATTGGGGCAACTGAAGGCAATTGGGATTAAAACCATTAAATACTGTAGTGATAAACAAAACAATGTTGTAGAATTGGCGGGTATATGAACTCCTCGTATTTCTGTCTTACATCTCCCTATCTTTTAGCAGATTAATAAAAACAACTAATAAATAGTGGAGGTGAGTGGGGATGTTAGAGACTACCGCTCTGAACTACCACATTTTCTAACCACCTAGCCTCAATGCCTGAGGGACGTGCAGCTGTTAACCGTTCTCACTGTTCAGTTTCCCCAGTTCTAAACAGCAGTTAAACGACCGGTTTCTGTACTGCGGTCGCTGACAGTTCGATGTCCGTTGCTCAGCAGAACCGGATTTAGTCAGACTGAAATTGCACAATGGGACAAAATTAAAACACAATTTGCTGGAAATCAGAAATTGAACCGAAGGATTTTATAGAATAAGCGGCGGGCTCTCTCTCTCTCTCTTTGACTGTCTCTGTTTCGCCCTGCCTCTATATCTTTCTGTCTCTGTCCTCGTCTGCCCCTCTCTCCCTTAGACTAACAGTTGCGTCAAATCTGGGTGTGATTTACAGGGACATTATAGAGGGAGCTTTACTCTGGATCTAACCCCGTGCTGTACCTGTCCTGGGGGTATTTGATGGGGACAGTATGCAGGAAGCTTTACTCTGTATCTAACCCCGTGCTTTACCTGCTCTGGGAGTGTTTGATGTGGATGTTATAGGGGAAGCTTTATTCTGTATCAACCCCGTGCTGTATCTGCCCTGGGCTTCTTTTTGACAACGTAGAGGGAGCTTTACTTCGAGAGGGAATGAAATAGAGAAAGGACGCGCAGAGAGAGGACGAGAGAGAGATCGGGAGCATTAACTTTTCATATGCAACTTTAAAAATTATATTATTGTTCTAAAATGAGTTGGTTTTGTAGTTAAACCGACTGTCTTTTTTTTCCAGACCTGTTTGGCCGGACATTCAGAAACACAAGATCGTTTTTAAGAAATTGCTTTTTTACTGAAATAATCCTTTTCGGTTCAATCAAAGAAGTTCCTCGGGGTTATTTTCCTGTCGAACTTTTTAGCTTTTGATCTTTTATGCACCCTGGCATTTGAAAACCAACTGCTAACTGAATCCTAACGGAAAGTTTTCTGCTCGTGTTTGCACCGACTGTATTACGTTCAATGTTACCGTGCATAACTTCGTTTCATCTAGTATGTTTCACTTTCAGTTAGGTTTAAACATCATTGCGTCAGATAGCTTGGAAATTGAAAATAAGATGATTTTGAAAATAACTTGATTTCTTTCACTATGTTGTCTGCTATGTTCCATTCTATTGCAGTTTTAGCTCCTTACTTTGCTCAGGAGTATTATAACAAATTAGACACATCTTGTGAAATTTATCAATCGGTTTACTTTGTCTGTTTCTCTCTGTCTAACTTCATTCGATTCCATGGATATGTTTTGTCCAAGTAGAGATTAACACCATATCTCAGCAACTGTAATTTTTGATGATTCATATTTGGCACTAATTCCGATGTGTCAATGAAGAGAAAATGTCCACTAAATGGAAGCAACATCCTGTGCAGTGGGGAATTTGTAATCAACATGGGAGATAAGAGTGACTGATGATTTAGTAGAAGTGCCAGCGAGATTTGATTTAATCACACAACACTTTTAAATGCTGCATTAAGAGGGCAGCAAAGACACCAAATATATCAGGGAATATATGAATACAGCCAGAAGTTGCTTCCCAACACGAATTACCTTGCTAGGCCATTCTAGAGGGCACTTAAAGCTCAACTACATGGCTGGGGCTGCGGAGTCACATGCAGGCCAGACCACGTAAGGACTGCAGGTTCCCTTCTCGAAAGGACATTAGAGAATCAGATTTTTTATGACAATAGATGATCGCCATTGGGACTAAGCTGTTTTCAATTCGAGATTGGTTTTATTAATTAATTGAACAGATTCAATTCCGCTAGTTGCTGTGGGGGGCCGGGGTGGGGGGGTGGGGGGGGGGGGAGTGAGATTGAACCCAGTCTCCACATCAGCACCGCCTGAGAGTTGGAGAAGTTTTGTAAAGCGGGGAGAACAGAATAGAATCAGGAGGATAACAATCCTGGAAATATTGCACCACATCATAAAGTAATCACGATGTAATACAACGCAGTCAACATCTGTAAGTGACAGACACCGGCAGGTCAACACGTTCCTAAGTGACCTAAGGCCTTACAGGGACCAGTGATATTGCCGCTACCCCACCGTCTTGCGTAACTGCTAAGATAAAGTGGCAATTATGTACTCGCATTGCCGTGAACTTCACTACAGTGCCATTGTCCAACAATGGTGATGAAAAATAATGAAAACCATTTAATAAAGCAGAGATCAATTAGAGAAGTCTAAGAACTCTTTGTCGCTCAGATAACTTAGGAACGCGTGGACTTGCTGATGTTGCTCACTTTCAGATGTTGACTGTCTTGTATTACATTGTGACTACATTATGATGTGATGCAATATTTCCAGGAATATTGACCTATTTTATTCTGTTCTCCCCGCTTTACAAAACTTCTCCAACTCTCACACGGAGCTAGCACACATATGGTTTGAAAAATGATAATAACTGAAAATATTGAGATTAATGCTGCCATGTTCCCTATTTCCTAACAAGCTCTTGGTAGAAACATTTGCTCAAGTTTACAAACCGCCAGAAGAATTCGCTGGAATGCATATATTTCACTGTGGATTTTTTCTTCTGACTGGTATAACTGCCATCCTGCGGTTTTTGTTTTTCAGCTCAAAAAATAAACTAGGTCATCAAAACCCTGTTGTCTCAGATATAGATAAAGGGAAGATGGAGGAGAGCAGATTAATGAGTCAAATTATCAGAAAAGTGAAGGCGAGCTGTTTTAAATCCAGTCCAATATTCTTAGTGTGGGAGTAGAGAGCCTTTTGAGGGGCTGCACTCAATAACTGTTCGTGGATTGGTGCACAGAATATCCCATTTGCTTACGCAGCGCCGCAAAGGCCAGTCCTGAGGCCAAGTCGAGTTACATACACCATTTGTACCAGTGTTGGGTGAAAAAGAGAAAAAGATGTGGACAGGCCCACAAGTTGCTATAATTAATTTACTATTTCCATCAACAATTACAGAAATCAAAGGACGGCCCAGTCCATCCAGACTGCCCCGTAGTAGGAATTAAGTAAATTGGAATTGCAGTCACTATGGTAATGTAGGAAATGGTCAAATTATGCATAGCAAGCTCCCACAAAGAGCAGTGTGATCATTTGTTTCACTGATATCGTTTGAGTTTTAAATGCACAGGAGATTTGACCAGCTCTTTTGTGCAATAAGTGGTGGGGTGTTTAAGGTCCTCCTCGGGGAGGAGGGCGGGAGTGCGTGAGAGGCGGAATTTCCATTTAATAGCTCATCCGAAAAATGCCACCACGGACATTGCAGCACTCCCTTCATACTGGCAGGAGAAGTGTCAGCCTGAGTTATGTGCTCACGCCTCCAGAGTGGGGCCTGAACACACACATTTCTGATAGAGAAGCAGAGTTGTGAGATGGAACAGTTAAACTGAGCCGCGGATAGCACTTACCCACAAAGGGTGGGTTTCTTTGAGCTGGTAGTTCTACATCACTGCGGGGTTTTTTACAGCGACAGATGAGTTTTAAACCAGTGTGTTGCGGCGGTGTCCTGGATTTCCGCTCAAGTGATCGTTAGAGGAAACTTCTTTCCTTCGTTAGTCTGACCCGCCTCGGATATCCCTTTGGTAAAATCTGCATCTCTTTTACTGCTTCTATCTCGATACAAAATAAAATCGGAACCTGATTCGTGTGCTGTCTGTACCAGTACAGGCCGGGATTACTATGATTTGTTGTGTAGCTACAGTCTATTTTCTTGCTGTCTCCTTCAGTAACATGCAGTGTGGTCTGAGGTTGGGACACAGAATCTGCCTGAATCAAACCTGAAATAAAACGTAACGAAAAACGAATGCAATACTGAGTTTAAAAGTCTATTAACATCACATAACTGCAAACGGATAAAATGATGTGGCTGCACCTACCGAACATCAGCCACAATAAAATCAGATGACGATGTGGCATAAGCCACATTATATCCTGAGCAACAATCTCTTCGAAAAGCAGATATATTTACTGTTGCAATCTGTTACATTAAGAAACAGTTCTCCAGAGAGCTTTAACGGAAGGGGAGTAAGGGGCGGGGGCTTTTGTAATTCTTCTGTAATTCTTTTCCAATAAGAAGTAGCGAATGAGTTAACTCGGTCACCACATTTTGTCACGAGTGCTGACTGGCCAAATATAGTTCCTCTACTTCCTCCTATGCCGTCTAATGGCATCACTCAGAAGATGGAAGGAGGAGGGGACAATGTTTGGCGGCTGGGGGGAACTATTCTGGATGGAGTTTGTGTTTGGCAATTCGCCCCTCCCTCCCCTCCTCAGACCTCTTGGTCAGGAGAGAAAATAATGAGGTCATTTAAAGAACAACTGTACATTCTTCATGTTGCAGGAGGAAAATAGCGAACCAGAGAAACTCGGAGAGAGAATAACAGGACTGAAAAAGACGGAAGAGACACAAATAAGGAAGGGAAGGGTGAATAAGAAACACTGAGGAAGAAATCACACGATGATTGCCATAAGGGAACAGCTGCTCTTCCTAGTGTTGTTCTAGCCATTGCCCAGTTATGGGCGATGGTGGCAAGATCGGCATTTATTGCCCATCCCTTGCTTCACATAAGGATCTTATGATGAGCCTTCTCCTCCAACCACCAGTGTGTGTATGGTGAAAGTGCTCCACTGTACAGCTTACACCGGAGTGAGAATTGACTGTGGTTTGTAGGATTAATTGATAACACAGCACATAAAGAGGTCATTTGGTTAAGCGTGCATGTGCTTGAAGCCTGCAGGAGTTATCCAATAAACGCGAGGCTATTTTCTTTTTCTGTAGACCTGCATGTTTCATTTTGAAACATTTATCCAATTGCTTAATATTGTATCTGCTACCATCATTCTTTCAGGAAGGCTTTCAAGATCACAATAACTCGCCTTGAAACAAATCATTAATCCCCACCCACCCCCCCCCCCCACCCCCCCCCACCCCCCCCCCCCCCCCCCCCACCCCTCGTCCCCGCCCTCCCCGGAATGATTAACTTGAATCGATACCATCTGATTATCGACCCTCCTGCCAGAAGAAAAGATTTCTCCTAATCTACTTTCTAAGGAAATTTTCATAAATTTGGTCACCTCAATTAAAATTCCCCTCAGTTTCTCTGTTGCAAGGGAAATAAAAGGTTTCTCGATTCACTCGAGCTAAATCATATCCGTAATCCTTGACACCATTGTGTTAGAACATGAAAAATGTGTTTTTCATCATTTTCTTAATGACAAATTTTATTTTTGAAGAGTTGCTCCGTGGCAGATGCCTTTGCTTATCTCTCCAGCTTTTCTCTGGTATAACGATGATTTATACGGAGTAGAGCGGCTTTGAAACACTGTGACCCTCAATCCGCAGAAATAGATGGTGCTGTCTTTAGGCTCTGCTGCAGAAATTGACAAAGGAAAAACTTGATATTGACGGAAATGACGAGCATCGAATTTTCCGTTCCAAACTCGCATCCCTGCGCCTGGTTTTATCATAGTACAACAGAGACTGGGATGCCTGGTTCGGGCACAGCCGGTACCAGCAGCAACCCGGATCATGAGAACTGGAGTTGTATTTACAGTTCAAAAACGGATTATCTCCCTCATGTACCTTCAACTCATATTGACTCTGCATTACCGAACTCCCTTGGGTTTTATCTGTAAAATAATATAGAAACTTCAGTTAACACACTTTCTGGTTACGAACATTCCAGTCCACAATTACGGTATAACTATTATAAGGGACATTTGGATAATTCACACTAGAGAAAGAAAGACATTTTAACATTTACAGATTACAACGGGTAGAATGATAAGTCATATCAACACAGGGCTCACATGTCCCAGTATACCTATTACAAAGGAGATCAGGAACAGCTCAACAGCCGTCATCTCTAAAGTCCTGGCAAAATATTCCTGACTATAATGTTAAAGTCTTACCGGGCACGTGCTTAATCAAGGTTTATTTCCTTGGCTCATGATCACCGCAATGATATCCCGAAGGTTGCTCAGTTACAAACAGCAGAAATGACCAGGTGATAGACGTGAGCAAGAAATAAACACACTTAGCGGCAGTCTGGTTGGGCTAGCAAAGATCACTTGTGTGCATGGTTACGTCACTCTAGTGGAGTACTAGGTGCCACAAAACCCACTGTAATATAAATAGACACATAATCTGGAGTATTATAAAAAAATGTTTAGTTTCGTAATGCAATAACTGAGGCAGGCCTTGTGCAATATAAATGAAAGCAATGTTTCAGATATTTTAACCAGAGACATATTCTAAGTAAGTGCTAACTCAGTGCTTTGTGAGGTAAGCATGGCATACCGAAGTAAAAACTGAAACAAGCATCTAGTGTAATTCAAACGAAGACAAGATTTAGTGCTGATATAACTGCACAACCAGTGGTGAAGTTTAAACACTGACGGATCATGGTCTAACATAAAGAAACAATTTCTTCAGTGCAGCGATTCCTTCCTCTGATACAAGGTCTAGTGTAAAATAAAGATAGAAATGGGCTACCGCGGTAATAACTGACGCAAGCCGATCCTAAACTAAAAGGATACACGTCTATTTTAAAATAAGCAATGACATTGACTTGTGCTATGAAACCTGAGATAGGGTCTTGCGTAATATAAGCACCACGTGATTTGAAGCAGAGCATAGAGAAAGCGCTACACATAAGATAAAGAGTTACATAGTACAGTGCTAACAAAGAAAGGTCATCTAATGCAATAATTGCTTGGACACAGTCCAGCATAATACAAATGGCGACATGATCTACTGTCGCAAAAACAGAGGCAAGGCCGAGTCTTTAATAAGTTGAAACACACATTCCTGTGCATTAGTATCTGTGGCAGAGTTTTGTGTAATATGAACAGAGATAATATTCGTACACCAATAACTGAGATAGGATTAGTGTAACTTAAACAGTTGAACAGTGTAATGTAATATGTAGAACAGCATCTACTGCAATATAAACATGGCTGGGAGCTTGTGTAATATGAAGAAAGACAGAGTCTAGAGTTGCAGTAACTGGGCAGGCCCTCAATTATTGTGAACAGTAACTTTATCCAGTCCAGTTATGACCAATACAGCGCCCAGAGCAACAAAGGAAGTGTCATGTTCTTGTGTAATATAAACAGGAACAGGGTCTCCTGGCATATAAACTGAAACATGGCCGACTGCACGATTAACTGAATCATCCCCCAGTGTAATATAGCTGAAGCAGAATTTAATTCATTAATATCTAAGACCTGGCCGACTGTAATGTCAGAAGGGATGTGTTGGACTGCAATGATAAACTCACGCCGGTTCCGTCCGAAAGCAAACAGACACATGGTCAAATGGAGTAACAATTAAGAGATGGCCTAACACATGTTAAAGAGTAGAAGGAGCTGAGATCGACACGGATGCAAAGGCGCAAGAGACGAGTCCAGTACAAAATAGAATAATAAGTGATCTCGTGCAGCAATTAAGGAATTGCACTGAGACCGAGTCTGTAGGAGATAGAACAATGTCATGGTGTTCTGGGATATTGAGTCAGAAACATGATCTAGTGTGATATGAAATCAGATAAATGTGTGGGATAATATGGACAAACAGAGATCTAGTGTAATGAAAACTGAGATAAGGCCTGGAATAATCTGCAAAGGGACATTTCGCATTTTACAACAAACAAAGATAGGATGAAAGTTAACAGAACTATAGTCTGGTGCAGTATTAAATAAAATAGGACCTAGTGTGAAATAAGCAGGGGACGAATCTCATGCTGTAATAAAATGCCACTTAGTCCAATATAAACAGAAACATTATCTGGTTTAAAATTATCAGCGGCATGGTCTAGTGCATTAAAAACTCATAGAGGACACCATTTAAAATCAGTGGCATCGTCTAAAGCATTTTTTAATAAAGCCTGCTGTAATCGAAAGGAAGGTATGGTCCTACTGCCACCAGGTGGACGCTGAATGCAATGTCCCCAGTTCGCCGATGCCAAAACGTTGATGGAAAAGATAGCTCTCAGGAGGACGCTAAGATTCTGAAAAGGAATACAAACTGGTTACATGTGTGGAAGCACCATAAAGACGGACTAAGCATGAAATCCTGCACTTGGTGACGGTGTTGGATGGATGGGGGGGTGGTGGTGGTGGGGGCGGGGGGGGTGGTGGGTGGGGACAGGATATTACTTATGGATCACGGAAAGTTAAAATTCTGGCACAGTCTGCAGTTAGGAAATCAAATGGTATGTTAGCCGATTTAGAAACGGATTAGAGTAAAAGAGTTTAGAAGCCTTACAGCAATTGTATAATTAATTGTATATATCCCAGTGAGATTTCCTAGGGTACTGTACACAGTTTTGGTTTTCAAACCTAAGGAAGGATGTATTTGCCTTAGAGAGGATAAAACAAAGGTTGACCACATTAATTCCTGGGATGAGGTGCTTGTCCCACGAGAAGAGGTTAAGTCGGCTTTGCACACGTTCCACTGAAGTTTTTTTAATTCTTTTTTTAAGGGATGTGGGCTCCTCTGCCTGGGCCAGCATTTTTTGCCCATCCCTAATTGCCCTTGAGAAGGGGTTGGTGAGCTGCCTTCTTGAATCGCTGCAGTTCCGGTGCTGCAGGTACACCCAAATTCCAATTACAGATGGGATTCCAGGATTTTGACACAGCGACAGTGAAAGAGCAGTGATATTTTCCCAAGTCAGGATGCTGGGTGGCTTGGAGGGCTGATTCCTGATGTTGGTAATCCCTTGTGTCTGCTAGTCGTGGTCCTGAGTTTGGAAGGCGCTGTCTAAGGAGCCTTGGTGAATTCCTGCCGTGCAGTTTGTAGATGGTACACACTGCTGCTATGTGCGTCAGTGGTGAAGGGAGTGAATGTTTGTGGATGGGGTGCCAAATAAGTGGGGTGTTTGATCATGGGCTGTGTCAAGCTCCTTGAGTGTTGCGCTCATCCAGACAAGTGGACATTATTCCACCACACCCGTGACTTGTGCCTTCTGGATAGTGAACAGGATTTAGTGAGTCAGGAGGAGAGTGACTCGAAGCACGATTCCTAGCTTCTGGCCTGGTCTTGTAGGCATACTTTCATGTGCATAGTCCAGTTCAGTTTCTGGTCAATGATAACACCCAGGATGTTGATATTGGGGGGATTCAGAGATGGCAATGCCATTGCACGTCAAGGGGCGATGGTCAAATTCTCTCTTGTTGGAGATGGTCATTGCCTGGTACCTGTATGGCGTGAATATTACTTGCCACTTATCAGCCCAAGTCTGGACATTGGCTAGGTCTTGCTGCATTTGGACATGGACTGCTTCAGTACCTGAGGAGTCGTGAATGGTGCTGAACATTGTGCAATCATCTGTGGACCTCGTCACTTCTAACCTTCTGATCTAAGGAAGGTCAGCAGCTGAAGATGGTGGGGCTAAGGGCACTACCCTGAGGAACTCCTGCAGTGATGTCCTAGAACTGAGATGATTGACTTTTAACAGCCACAACGATCTTCTTTTGTGCTGTGTATGACTATAACCAGCGGAGATCTTTCCCCCAAATGCACATTGACTCCACTTTTGCCAGGGCTCCTTGACGCCACAGTCAGTCAAATGCTGCCTTGATGTCAAGGGCAGTCATTTTCAACTCCCCTCTGATAATAACGAGAGAGGATCTCATATATAATTCTTAAGGGGCTGCAAGGATTTCGGCTTCACCGTGGAATCTAGTACCAAGGCTCACAGTCTCAGCATACGGGGTCGACAATTTGGTACTGATGGTTCTGTACCCATTGAGCTGTGGGGCTTCTGGTGACAAAAAAGAATGAATGAATATGGGGATATTCCTGTAACATGGAATTGAGATAGAATATGAACCATGAATTCACTGCTTTGTGGTGAAGACTCGAATGGTCGATTGCCTAATACATTCCTAGATCGTATATTTTTATGTTGAACCATCTCCTTATTTTTACATAAATAGAGAAACGTGGTCTAGTGCATTCATTCGTGTTCCAGTGTCTAGTGTAATATAAACAAAAATATGACTTGGTACAGTGCAACTGAGATAAGTTCGAGTGGACTAAAGACAATGACATGTTCTTGTACAGTAATGACAGAGATAGGTCCTTGTGCACTATGAGCAGAATCTCCGTTCAGCTGCCACTACGTGTCTACAGATTTCCAAAGCGCCACTACAACACTGCCTCTTTATTTCTATTGCACATTTTTATTTTCAGCACTGTTTGAAAGTTTGACATTGTAGTTAATGTAAAAATGGTGGGTGCAAGTTACTGATTCTCGTACTAGCAGGTCAGCAGACACTGATGACCACCTCATCACGTTCAGCAGGAGGTAAAATGGGTTTTATGTGCACTAATTGAAGATGAGCTTATTTGATTTATGCACAGAAACATCAACGGCAGAGGAAAGTGGCTTGGACCCCAGCAATCTTTCTTCGGTTATTTCAGGTCAAGAGAGGGATATTGACCAATATATAGTGTAGGACCATGAGAACTTTAATTCCTCCCAGAACAGCCAAGGTTCATGATCTCCCCAAAAAGATAGCATCTTTTCAATAGCCCGATTAGAATTCTGATATTTATGCTCAGGTTCTGAAGTTGAGGTGGAATCCACAATGTAATGACACTCAAATCAGAACAATCAGAAAGGAATAATTGGTATTCTAGTTGTGCGAGGCTTCTTGAGGATGAGTGACCAGAATATGACAGAATTCTTCATCAAGATGGAGAGTGACATAGTTGATTCTGAGACTAGGGCCCTGAAACTTAATAAAGGAAACTACGATGGTTTGACGCGCGAGTTGGCTATGATGGATTGGGAAACGATACTTAAAGAGATGACGGTGGATAGGCAATGGCAAACGTTCGAAGAGCACATGGGTTAACTGAAACAATGTCACTTTAGCTGAAAGGCTTGAGGTAATATCTTATATTTACATATATACCATTGCATTCGCTAATGTAGTTCCTGTTAAGCTTCCCGATGCTAATATCACATAAAGCAGCCTGAAGAATACAATTACTAAACTTAATTCATCCAATTCCAATTTATGGGCTCATCAAACCTAAAGGAAAGACGGGGCACACTCACCCCATCAAAACTGTGCCCGCTTTCTGGAAAAAAGTGCCTATAATTAGTTGTACTCTCTTTCTCTTTTTCCAAACTCCTGCACGTCTTCCACTTCCAAGCATCCGTACAATTTCCTTTTGAAGGTGACAACTAAATATGGTCCCATCTCCCTAAAGGAAATAAAGCCCAGCTCACAGCAATTCGCTGCATAAAAAAATCTACCTTTTCCCCTTTATTCCTCTACGAATTGTCTGAACATTGGCTAGTGATCCTTCTGCCAGTGGAATTAGCATCTCACTAACAATTCTGTAAAACAAACCTTCAGAAATTTAGAAACCTCTATTATAATCCCCCTGTAAGATTCTTGTCCTTTTTCTCTAATTTCTTCAGATACCCGAGGTGTCTCATCTCTGGTTCAGTTTGAATAAATATCTTCTGGGCCTGCTCCAAAACTATTGCATACTCCTGAAAGTGTGGTTTCAAATAAATTCAATACCTTTTTTTCCCTTCAGATAAATTCTAGCGATATATGTTCGCTTACAACTAGTCTAAGCAATAATTTGCGTAATTCCAATCTCTGTACTAAGACTATTACTTTCGCCGACAGCGCACAGAATCACCTGTATGCTCAACAAAATTGGTTTGTTTAGAATCACCTGTATGCTCAACAAAATTGGTTTGTCTAGTTCTTTCGAAGGGTCATGAGGACTCGAAACGTCAACTCTTTTCTTCTCCGCCGATGCTGCCAGACCTGCTGAGTTTTTCGAGGTAATTCTGTTTTTGTTTCGGATTTCCAGCATCCGCAGTTTTTTTGTTTTTATATTATTGGTTTGTTTTCAATGTCCGTTAGATCACTGCCGCCACCTGCTGACCAACATCCTCTACTACAGGCCCTGGAGTTTATCTAAAATGATTCAGAATTCTACACGTAACATGTCCATTTGCTAGTGAATTTCACTCAGTGAAGTTTTTCAGCGCAAACCACGAGAGACAAGAGATGAAAAGGATTTAAGACGGAAGTGCCAATATTACTGTTATGAATTTCGAGAAGTTTTCCGTGAGAAAGTGTGCAGTTACTGAGGAAGAGACTGGCAGTGAAGAAAGGAACAAAACCATTTCTGCCGGTGGAGTGGGTTGAACAGCTGCTGCTCAGTTTCTTCTGGCGGAGGCTCACTTGCGCCCATTTTATAGCGCATTCCAAATGTCTGCAACGAGCACAGGGCGTATCGAAATTTTAAAGATATTTTCAGAGCACAGTTGCAACACGGAGATGTTTGCGCCATCTTTTTACTTATATTTTCATTACGCTAGACAGACGTTCATGTGATAGAATCAGAGGCATGGCGTAATAAAATATAAACAGGGCAAGGGCCCAATATAATAAAAGTCCAGAGACAGCGTCTGATGTAATATAAACAAAGATATGCATTTATGCAGCAACATCTGACACATGGCCAAATGTAATATAAATTATTATATTATAATATAATGCATCGTATTATGAAATACTATAATATAATAACATTACATAATCAAATGTAGCTACGTAGGACAATCCGTTGTGACACTATTCTATGCATGGGTAAGGCATTCAAAGTTTGTGGGCTTGAATCCCACCAGGGTCAAATTTTGAAGGGGCGAATAGAGACAAACTCAGCTCTGATTCTTCAGCAGTGATAACTGCGACGGGGTTCTTGTGTAATGTCACGTGAAATAGATGCAATGCTGGAATAAACTAGACAGGCTCTTCTGTTGAGGCTACAGCAGGAGTACTGTGTGCAGTTCTGGTCGCCACATTATAGGAAGGATGTGATTGCACTGGAGGGGGTGCAGAGGAGATTCACCAGAATGTTGCCTGGGATGAAACATTTAAGTTATGAAGAGAGGTTGGATAGATTTGGGTTGTTTTCGTCGGAGCAGAGAAGATTGATGAGCGATCTCATCGAGGTGTACAAGATTATGAAGGTTAGCACCCCTTACTTGAAGAGTCAGTCATAAGGGGGCATAAGTTCAAGGTGAGGGGCAGGAGGTTTAAGGGGGATGTGAGGAAAGCTTTTTTTTTGCCCAGAGGGTGGTGATGGTCTGGAATGCATTGCCTGGGAGGGCGGTGGAAGCGGGTTGCCTCACATCCTGAAAAAGTACCTGGATGAGCACTTGGCACGTCATAACATTTAAGGCTATGGGCCAACTGCTGGTAAATGGGAGCAGTTAGATAAGTCAGGTGTTTCTCACATGTCGGTGCAGACTCGATGGGCCAAAGGGCCTCTTCTGCACTGTGACTCTGTGAATATAAACAGATGTTTCATCAGTCCAGCAATAACAGAAACAGTGTCTCATATTGTATAAATGGAGAAAGAGCTTCGTGTTACATACACAGTGATAGAGAGCATATATATGGTTCTGAGCTAAGATGTCCATTTGCTTGAGGAATCGAATGACCGCAACTATCAATAATCTATGAAAATTCAGTCACCTGAGCTTACATTGATTAGACGCACAGTCACCTCCATTTGACCTTGCATGGCATGACCTATAGTCAATTCCCCACCAACAACATCCTGAACACCCGTGGCTACAGCAGCCCAACAGAGTTTGAACATTATGCGGATTCCCAATCGTAGCTGTTGCATGTGAAGCCCATAAGATACACTGCAGCAGCGCACAAAGCCTCTATTTTATTAATTTATGGGATGTGGGCTTCGCTGGCAGGGGCAGCATTTATTGCCCACCACAAGTTGCCCTTTGGAACGTGGTGGTGAGCTTCCTTCTTCAACCACTGCAGTCTATGAGGTGTAGGTACACCCGCAGTGCTGTTAGGGTGTGCCAGGCTTTTGGCCCAGCAATAGTGGAGGAACAGCGATATATTTCCAAGTCAGGATGGTGAGTGACTTGGAGGAGAACTTCCAAGTAGTGATGTTCCTATCTCTCTGCTTCCCTTGTCCTTATAGGCTTTAGTGGTCGTGGGTTTGGAATATGCTGTCGATGGAGCCTTGGTGAGTTCCTGCAGTGCACCTTTAGATGGTGCACACTGCTGCTTCTGTGCATCGGTAGTAAGTACCGCCCAAACCCATGATGTCAATCACTTAGAAGGGCAACTGAACATGGTAGAACCATCACATCCACTTTCCCCTCCAAGTCAAACATCATTCCAACTTATTTATATCGCCGGTCTTTCATCGACCCTGGGTCTTAATTTTGTAAATCCTAGCTAACAGCATTGTGCAGACAACTTACGCAGAGGGGCTGATGTGGTTCATGAAGGTTGCTCACCAGTGGGAAGTAGAAAGCTGCATTAAATACCAGCCTTGATACTGATGTTCACATCATGAGTATAGAGGCGAAATAATACGAGGAACAGCGGATACAGAATCACAAATACCTGGCGTTATCTTTCTTGCTTTTGTTAGTTCTTTCTTTCATTTTTACTGTATATTTGAATTCTTTCCTTTTTCTTCTTTCTCTATTTCAGATTTTCTCTCCTCTCCTCCCTCTTCCACTTTGATTCATTAATTCTCTTTCTGCTTTTGGAATATGATGAGTTACCTTGCATCACAAGAGTATTACTTTTTTGAGCATGACGATAAGGCAGTGATGGAACGGCGAATTTTTAAACACAAACCCCGCCCAGCACGGTGTTCTACCCAACCCGGGTCTCTCCTCCTCCTCTATGAATGACATTGTGAGCGATGCCGTCAAATGCGTCAGGAGGACGAGACAGTTCTCCTGTTCAAACCCAGATAATTGATTCGTTACATTTTGATAACAGCAGAATTGCACGAGACGCTTCCTCCTCTCTAGCTCTACATATATGCAAACCCGTTTTTCCACGGTACTCTAACAGATTACAACAACAAATAGAACTGCTCTTCCAAAGGGCTGTTGTTGCATCATAATAGATCCCATGTCGTACCGCTGTCCCGTTATATTCTGATTGGTGTTCGGCAAGTACGGCCAGGCCTGGTATCTGTTTACACTTTTGTGGTGCCATGAGACGTTCTAACACAGTTAGAGTTATAGTTGCCCCTCAGTTCTGTTTTATTTCAAGGGAGATCCGGGCAGATTCGGTATAACAAGCTCAGATAACACTCTACGTGGCTGAATGAGATGGTGTGATAAAAGATTGTAGGTAATAGACACAACAAACCTCCGTGACCCCGATCTGTAGTGGCACTGACAGCGCACAAAGGCTCCCCGTTTTATTTTTCATCGGGATAACAACAGGAAAATTGACATGGATTTTGCCAAGAGAAGATTCGAGGCCAAGCAGACTAATACAGAAAAAAAAGTTTCCTTTATCGATCACTGGAGAGGAAATCTAGGACACCGCCGCATCTTTCTGTGTGCTGAGGATCACAATTGTTTCAAACTCATCTGTCGCTGTACAAAAACTTCAGCGATATAGAACTGCCATACGCTTTCTCTCCAGGTCAAACGAACATGACCTACTCTGTTAGTGCCATCCGCTGCTCAGTCGGTCTGACTCCTGCATCTGAATTATAAGCTTATAAATTCAATTCTCACTCCAGAGAGTTCAGTCCACAATCCAGGCTGATTCTCGGGTGCCAGAGGAGACGTTGAACCGAGGGTCCAGCGACTCTCTTAGATAAAAAGATTCCAGGCCTCCATTTGGTAGAACGATAGAGGATTTCTCTCAAGTTTCCTGGACCTATTCTAATGTCTAAACCGACATCACTAAAAGAGCTTACCACGTTGCCTTTTTGTGGGAGCTTGTTGTGTATATAATAGTTACCGCATTTCCTACATTTCAACAGCGGCTGCCCTGCGAATTGCTGCATTAAGGTTTTAAGGTGTGTAGGGAAGGCTGGATTTGCTCACTGCCATTGTTCGTATGTGTATCATATTAAATATTGCAATTCCTGGAACTGTCTCAACTTCTAGAATCACTTCGATGATGTTAGTTACTTGACTGGGTCTCACACCTGCACAATGGTGCGCTGTGCCTTCAAAGGAGCTGAGAGGATTTGCAACAATCTGCAAAAAATATTTGAGCAGAGACCCGAAACAACTCTTAATATCTGAGCGATCAATGTAAGGGTGAACACAGAGCAGCTTACCGCTGATTTCAACGAGCTTCATTAACTTTCATCCGGCTTTCTCCTCCATGTTTTGTTTACACACATCCTCCAAATCAAGATTTTGGATAACTCAGTGTTATTTGGGAAAGTCAGATGGGAAACTCAGGATGGCAGCTATTTTCAGTAACATGTTAAAAATATAATCCACTATATTAGTCGAAATTCTATTCCCTTGCTCTTTGTGATCTGAAGCAACGGTTTACTTCCAATGCTTGTTAAAGTCAAAGGTTAACTTCAGTTACCTGGATGGCTGGCGGACAGCAGAGAGCGTGGATAAATGGCTCTTCTTCGGTTTGGCAGGATGTAATGAGAGGAGTCTGTATGGGGCCTCATCTTTTTAACGATTTACATCAATGATTTGGATGAGGTGAGTGAAGTCATGCTAGCTAAATTTGCAGATGACACAGAGATAGGTAGGAAAGTATGCTGCGAAGAGGGCATGAGGAGGTTGCAGGTGGATATGGATAGGTTGAGTGAGTGGGCAGAGACCTGATAAATTGAGTGTAATGTGGGAAAATATGAAGGTGTTCACTTTGGCAGGGAGAAGAAAAAAGCAAAGTATTACTTAAATGGATAATGACTGCATAATTCTGAGGTGCAGATGGATCCACGTGTTCTAGCTCATGAGTCACAAAAAGTGATTTTGCAGACACTGGAAATAAGTAAGAAGGCTAATGGAATGCTATGCTTTATTACGAGAGGGATTGAATATAAAAGTACGAATGATATGCTTCAGTTATACAGGACATTGTTGAGACGGCACCTCGAATACTGTGTGCTGTTCTGTTCTACTTTTTTAGGGAAGGTTGTAAATGCATTACAGGTGGTTGAAAGGAGATTTACTAGATTGATGTCTGGAATGAGTGGGTTGTCTTATGAGGAAAGGTTGGACAGACTGGGTTTGTTTCCACTGGAGTTTACAAGAGTGAGGGGTGATTTCGTTGATGTATACAAAATCCTTAACGGCCGTGACAAGGTGGATGTCAAAAGAATGTTTCCTCTTGTGGGTGAGCCCAGAACTAGGGGGCACTGTTTTAAAATAAGTGTTCACCCTTTGAGAAAAGAGATGAGGAGAATTTTCTTCTCTCAGAGGGTTGTGCGTCCTTGGAACTCTGCCTCAGAAGGCAGTGGAGGCGGGGTCATTGAATAGTTTTAAGCAGAGGTAGACAGATTCTTGTTAGGCAAGGGAATCACAGTTATCTGGGTTAGATAGGAATGTGGAAATCAAAACACAAGAAGATCAGCCACGATCTTATTGAATGGCGGAGCAGGCTCGTGGGGCCGAATGGTCCACTCCTGTTCCCAGTACTATGTTCTTATGTAATCAGTTCTTATACCTTTGAAAGCCTTTTTTGTGCTCGCTGTGTGAGGGTCGGAGAAGATGTGTTGTTAAGCGCCAACAATGATTTCAACCAGTTCACTTGGATATCTCTTAACATATTTCGGGAACATTAAAGCATCAAAAAAAGTTTTTTAAAAATACACAGACTAATCTGACACCAAAAAGCACGAAATAATGGGGCACGTGACAATGATTGGAAGAGACGGTCTTTGCTTCGGGATCGGGTAACAAGCTCAGTGTCTGCCATCGTCGGCTGCTCTTGAGGAAGACCCAAAGACACGGTTGTGGGGAGGGGGAACCACATAATTTTCAGCAGTTAGCCCAGAGGAACAAATGGAAGAGAGAAACAGTGAGTCAATCTGTTTGTTCACTGACCTGTAACTAAGGTGCAGATTGTAATTTAATTGTCCCTCTGGAGACTGTCATTTAGAATAAATGAGGGATGCTTTGATACACATCTTCGGTAATTCCTTGAGTTTCTGAGAGACGATGCATGGGCCAGCGAAAGGCCTCTTCTTCGCTATTTGCTATCCCATTCTCGCTGTTATTGGTGTGCCTGGTAAGTGATGAATCCCGAATAAATGTTTGTGTTGATGTAAATCTCTAGATGTTTAGTCTCTTCTCTTCAGAGTCTGCATTTAAGGGAGTTCAATCGAATTATATCGGTGCTCTGTATGATATTATACTGTGTTATGTTGGATTATAGCTCTACTTGCGCTTGCATTATGGGGCATTGCAAAATATTATTCAATTTATTATGCTGCATATTTAGAGAAATGCTTTTTATTAGAATGCTGAGATATGAATTGTAATGTTTGCCTTTGCATAGACATTAACCTGTTATATTGTTGAACATCGTGTTTTATTCTAATCCAGTCAAATGCAATCTAGCATTTTGAGTATTGAGCGAGATCATTGCATATCATCATGTACTGACCTGCATTTTCGTGCGCTGGTCCTATCAATATATCAGAAAATTAATTGTTACAGTGCAATTATTCAATTAAATGAATTGTAATATAAAATACTTTCAGTGATAATACACATATACAATGCAACCTCTAGAAGTATGTAAAATTTACAGTATGATTTCCCACTGGGCAGTCCTAATTGTTAATCTGGCTTTGGGATTTAATCATGGAATCGTTTGAAAAAGGGGAGTGAGGTCTCAAGATTTTTAATGTGCTTTGCTTTGTGCTGGTAGGTCTTATAAATTTTGGATAGTTATATTTTTAATCATCAGCGGGATGTGGGTGTCCGTGACAAGATCAACATTTATTGCTCTTCACTAGTTTCCACTTCAGAAAGTGGGGTTGCATTTGTTTCTTCAGCCGATCCTGTATGTATGGCACGGATGCTTCACAGGAACTTCACCTGATTAATTTCATACTGAACGGCGCAAGGGGATATTTGACCAAAGGGTACTCACAGAGTTTACTTCTAAGGAACGTTCTAAAGAGGAAAGAAGAGCTGGAGCCGTAGAGGGAGGGGTTTTCAGAGATCAGAGCGTCGGCAGCTAAACGCTGAACCTCTACAAATGAAAAGATTAATGCCAGGGGCACGAAACTGCAGAATTGGAAGCATATGATGGATCTCAGACAGTTGCAGTGTGTTACAGGAATTGAAGAAGGCGAGATAACAGAAGAAGTTAAAAATGGACGGACGAGGTTATTAAAACAGAGACGTTGCCATTCAGGGGGGCATTGGGCTGATGGATGGGCGGAACTTTTGCCGTTTTATGCCAATAAGGGCAGCGGTAGCAAATGTTTCAGATAATCTTAAATTGGATAGTTAGGCCTGAAGATTGCCTCAGTGTACAGAGAGTGAAGTTTGGAGTGAGAATGAGAGGATTGCCTCATGTTTTGACTAATAGTTTATCCAGCATTGGATGCCAGACAATTACCAAAGACTTGACAATAGTCGCAGCCTGGAGGTGGCAAAATGACGGGTAAGGAGGGTTTAAGTAACAGATTCGATGAGGCAGTATCTCATGTTTGGAATCCGCTTGGTAACATCTCTACCCCTTTATCCCTCACAGCCAACTTGCTAGCGATCGTAATTCTATCTCGAGGGTGCTGCGGGCTCTCCCGCTGCACCACCTACTACCTGATGGCAATCGCGGTGAGCGATTTCCTGGTCATCATCACCGCCGGCATCCTCAACCGGATCGGCCGCATCTACTTTCAGGACAGTGTCCTCTCCACCACTCCCGCATGCGCACTCAGCAATGTGCTGGTCTTTACCATCCGGGATGTGTCAGTCTGGCTGACGGTCGCCTTCACCATTGACCGTTTTGTGGCCATCTGCTGTCAGAGCCTGAAGAGCAGATATTGCACTGAGAAAACTGCGTTGCTGGTTATAGGACTGGTCAGCGCCCTGAGCTGCGTGAGGAATGCCCCTTTCTACTTCAGCTACCAGCCTTTGTACATCCTGGACGGAGTGTCCTGGTTCTGTGCCATTAAGCCTGCCTTTTATATTCTTACCGCCTGGCATGCCTTTGATTGGCTGGACCACATCTTAACCCCCTTTCTCCCATTCCTCCTCATTCTGCTTCTCAATGCCCTGACCGTAAGGCACATTCTAATGGCCAGCAGAGCCCGCAGGAGGCTCCGGGGCACCGAGAGTCACGGAGACCAGGAAATCATCAATCGCAAGCGGTCCATTGTCCTGCTTTTTGCCATCTCGCTCAGCTTCCTCCTCCTGTGGGCCATCTTTGTTGGACATTTCCTCTATGTGCGGATTACAGGCGAGGGCTATCTCACCAGCCTGAATTTCAATGATCCAGATTACATCGTTCAGGAGACCACCAACATGCTCCAGTTGTTCAGTTCCTGCAACAATGTCTTCATCTATGCCGTGGCCCAGAACAAGTTCCGAGAACAGCTGAAGAAAGTGATGATGTGTCCCTTCACCACGGTCACTGTTTGCTTTAAATGGTAAAAACAGGTTAAAACACCTTTGCGTTAATTCACTTCCATCAGAGTAGTTCAGTGTGTCGCTCTGTCCAGCATAAAAATGTCCTAGGCTCTGTCTTTCGGACTTCAGAGATGTAAGGCCCGTATTCCAATGGCGACAGTCGCCCTGTCTGAAGGGATTTTGAAATATCACAGTTGCTGCCTGCCTAGATGAGATACAAAGGCTGATTCTTCCTTTCTCTTTCTTTCTTTCCTTCTTTCTTCCTTTCTCAGTCATACCGCTAAGGCTCTAACCCCTCGAAATTTACACCGAATGCAGAAAGGAAAGCATTTGAACAAATGGGAAATTCTTCCTTTCTCAGTGAATCGTGATCTGAAATTTGTTGCCTGAAAGGGAGCTGGGCGCACAGTGGATTAAAATTTTCAAATGTTCATTAATAAATACTGGAACAGGACGACATTTGGAAAAGAGCAAGGGAAACTAAGTAACTTGATGGATCTATCAGAAACCCGGAATACACATTGTGGCCTACTGACCTCCTGCAAAACTCTATTGTTACACAACACTGCAGTGGTATTTCACACTGGATGAAGACCCTTATAAGAAATGCTGCAGCTAATTGCTCAGCGTCAGATCCCCAATCTCATTCGGAACATTGAAGGCCACCTATCTGCTCATCGGTTGGTGAGAGAGTTTGGGTGGGAGCAAAATAAAGCAAATGCTGGAAATCAGAAATAAAAACAGAAAAGGTTGGAAAACTCAGCAGGCCTGACAGTGTCTGTGGAAGAGTCATGAGGACATGAAACGTTAACTTTGTTCCTCTTTCCACAGATGCTGCCAGGCATATTGAGTTTTTCCAGTATTTTCCATTTTTATTTCAGAGTGTAGATGGATGCGGGAGGTTCAAAACACAGCAAAACAATGACATACCCTCTTATAATATTAACAGCGACAGTGGATGATCTAATGAAATGAAAACAAAACAGGTGTCTGCTGTCACATGAACAGTCGAAATATGTCATGATGTAATCACAAGATATGAACTAATCTCCTGAAGAGAACCGGTTTAATTTAATAGAGACATGTTCTCATAAATTCATACCAGAGAAAGGAACTAATCTAATGTAAACGTGTATCTGTTTTACTTCATCAATAACTGAGCCAGAAATTCACGTTATATAAAAAGAGAAACTCTGAAGTGTAATCAAAGTTTAAACAGGGTCGCCTGTTATTTAAGCAATGGCATGTCCTTGCACAATGTTAAATGATACAGGGATTAGATTCATACAGACTGGGACAGGATCTGAGGCAGTGATTACTGATACAGAGACTAGATCAAAATAAAATGACACTGTGTCCAGGGCAGTGATTACTGATACAGGGTCTTGACTAATACAAACTGAGACAGGGCCTAGTGCAATGATTACCGATATAGGGTCCAGTTTAATATGAACTGAGAACTGAGACAGAGTATATTGTAGAGCTTACTGATGCATGGTGTGGACTACTATAAACTGAGTCTGGGTCTAGTGCAGAGAAATATGATGCAGGGCCGATGTCAACATTAACTGAGACAGGGTCCACTGCAATGGTTACTGATACCTGTGCCTTTATTAATATAAACTGAGAAGGTGTCCAGTGCAGTGATTAGTGACACAGGGTCTAGGTTAATATAAACTGAGTCAGGGCCTAGTGCAGTGATTACAGATATAGGGTTTAGAATGATATAAACTGCAAGATGGCATTGTGCAGTGATTACTGATACAGCGTCTGGATTAATATAAACTGAGACGGGGTCTAGTGCAGTGATTACTGAAACAGGGTCTAGATTAATAGAAAATGATACAGGGGCAACTGCAGTGATTACTGATTTGGGCTCTAGGTTAAGATAAACAGAGACAGGGCCTAGGGCAGTGATTCCTGATACAGGGCCTTCACTAATATAAACTGAGACAGGTTCTATTGCAGAGACAACTGATACAGGGTCTAGAAAAACATTAACACTAGACAGGGTCTAGTGCAGTGATTACCGATACAGCGTCTTTATTAATATAAAATGAAAGAGGGTCTGCTGCAGTGATTAATGATACAGAGTCTAGCTTGAATTAAACTGAGGCAGGCCATTGTGCACTGATTACTGACACAGTATCTCGATTAATATAAAGTGATGCAGGGCCAAGCACAGCGATTACCAATACAGCGTCTCAATTTATATAAACTGAGGCAGGCCATTGTGCAATGATTCCTGACACAGGATCTTGATTAATATAAAGTGATGCAGGGCCAAGCACAGCGATTACCGATACAGGGTCTCGATTGATATAAACTGAGGCAGAGCATGGTGCAGTGATTACTAATACAGGGGCTAGATCAATATAAATTGAGATAGTGTCTTGTGCAGTGATTACTTATACAGGGCCCAGATAAATATAAGCCAGGGCAGGGGCTAGTGCAGTGATTACTGATGCAGGTTCTTGACTAATACAAACTGAGGCAGGGCCTAGTGCAGTGATTACCGATAAAGGGTCTAGATTAATATGAACTGATAATTGAGACAGAGTATATTGCAGAGCTTACTGATGCATGGTGTGGACTACTATAAACTGAGTCTGGGTCTAGTGCAGAGAAATATGATGCAGGGCCGATGTCAGCATTAACTGAGACAGGGTCCAGTGCAATGGTTACTGTTACTGTTCCTTGATTAATATAAACTGAGAAGGTGTCCAGCACAGTGATTAGTGGCACATGGTCTAGGTTAATATAAACTGAGTCAGGGCCTAGTGCAGTGATTACAGATATAGGGTTTAGATTGATATAAACTGCAGGATGGCATTGTGCAGTAAATTCTGAAACAGGGTCTGGATTAACATAAACTGAGATGGAGTCTAGTGCAGTGATTACTGATACAGGCTCTAGGTTAAGATAAACAGGGACAGGGCCTAGGGCAGTGATTCCTGATACAGGGCCTTCACTAATATAAACTGAGACAAGTTCTATTGCAGAGATAACTGATACAGGGTCTAGAACAACATTAACTGAGACAGGGTCTAGTGCAGTGATTACTGATACAGTCTAAATTAAGATAATCTGAGACAGGGCCTAGAGCAGTGATTAATTATACAGGTTCTTAACTAACATAAAATGAAAGAGGGTCTCCTGCAGTGACTAAGGATACAGGGTCTAGTTTGAAATAAACTGAGGCAGGCCATTGTGCAGTGATTACTGACACAGGATCTCGATTAATATAAACTGATGCAGGGCCAAGCACAATGATTACCAATACAGGGTCTCAATTGATATAACTTGAGGCAGGGCATGGTGCAGTGATTACTGATACAGAGTCTAGATTAATAGAAACTGAGGCACAGCCAAATGCAGTGACTACTGATAAAGGGTCTAGATTTATTTAAACTGGGGCAGGGCATAGCCCAGTGAATACTGATACAGGGATGAGATTAATACAAACTGAGACAGGATCTGGGGCAGTGATTACTGATACAGGGACTAGATCAAAATAATCTGACACCATATCCAGGGCAGTGATTACTGATAAACGGGCCTGAACTAATGTAAACTGAGACAGGGCCAAGTGCAGTGATTACTGATACAGGGCCTTGACTAATACAAACTGAGACAGGTCCTAGCGCAGTGATTACCGATACAGGGCCTAGATTAATATGAACTGAGAACTAAGATAGAGTATATTGCAGAGATTACTGATGCATGATGTGAACTGCTATAAACTGAGTCTGGGTCTAGTGCAGAGAAATATGATGCAGGGCCGACATGAACATTAACTGAGACAGGGCCTAGTGCAGTGATTACTGATACCAGTCTAGATTAATATAAACTGAGACAGGGCCTAGAGCAGTGATTAATTACACAGGGTCTTGATTAATATAAAATGAAAGCGGGTCTTCTGCAGTGATTACTGACACAGGATCTAGATCAATATAAACTGTGACTGTGTCCATTGCAGTGATTATTGATACAGAGTCTCGATCAATGCAAGCTGATACACTGTCTATTCCAGTGATTACTGACACATAACCTTGGTTAATGGAAACTGAGACAGGTTCCAGTGCCGTATTTACTGATACAGGATCTAGACTAATTTAAACTGAGACAGGCTCGAGTTCAGAGATAACTGATATAGGGTCTAGATCAATATTAGCGGAGACAGGACCTACTGCACTGATTACTTATCCAGTGCCTAGGTTAATATGAACTGAGATAGGGCCTAGTGCAGTGATTACTAATACAAGGTCTAGATTGATAAATACTGAGGTAGAGCATAGTGCAGTGATTACTGATAGAGTCTAGATTAATAGAAACTGAAAGAGGACCAAGTGCAGTGATTACTGATACAAGGTCTTGAGATATTAACTGAGACAAGGTCTAGTTCAGTGATTACTGATACAGGCTACAGATTAAAAGAAACTGAGGCAGGGCCTAGTGTAGTGATTACTGACACAGGATATAGATTAATACAATCTGATACAGGGCCAAATGCAGCGATTACCGGGTCTGGAGTAATAGAAACTGCAGCAGGGCATTGTACAGTGATTACTGATACAGGGTCTAGATTAATAGAAATTGAGACAAGGTCCAGTGCTGTGTTTACTGATACATGGTCCTGATCAATATAAACTCAGACAATGACCAGTGCAGTGATGACTGATACAGGGTCTAAATTGATATAAACTGAGGCAGTACATTGCACAGTGATTACTGATACAAGTCTAGGTTAGTATAATCTGGACAGGCTCTAGTGCAGTGATTACTGATACAGGATCTTCATTAATATAAACTGAGACAGGCTCTACTGCAGTGATTACTGATATAAGGTCTAAATTGATATAGACTGTGACAGGGTCTAGTATAGCGATTACTGATATAGGGCCAAGATTAATATAAACTGAGACAGGATCTAGTGAGTTATTACTGACAAAGGGACTATATTAATGTTTAATGAGAAAGGGTCTAATGCACTGATTACTAATGCAGCATCTAGATTTTTATAAGCTGTGACAGGATCCAATGCAGTTATTACTGACATAGGGTTTAGATTGATATAAACTGAGGCAGTGCATAGTGCAGTGATTACTGATACAAGGTCTAGATTAATAGAAACTGAGACAGGGCCAAGTGCATTGATTACTGATACAGGCTCTAGGTTAAGATAAACTGAGACAGGGTGTGGTGCAGTGATTACTGATGAATGATCTGGACTAACAAAGTGAGACAGGGCCAAGTGCAAGAATTACTTCATCAGTGGCACCCATATCCCAAGAATGAATTAAAGCGCTGCAAAGTACTACAGATTCTGGAAATGTAAAGCAAAACAAAAAAAAACACACTTAGCAGGCCTGTGGGCATCAGTTCGGAGAGAAACAGATCAAATTTTCAGGTAGATGGCAGGTGCAAAATATCCCTTGGTACCTTCTTGAGAGCAGGACTGTTCGCCCCACTATCCCAGACCAATATTCATTCTTCAACTAAAATCACATATTATCTGGTCATTTTTCACAGCTCTATTCGTGGGATCTTGCTGTGTACAAATCACCAGATGCATTTCCAACATCACAGCAGTGTCTAAACTTCAACAAAACTACATCAACGAGTTTTAAGGATCGTGAGCATCATTCTATAAATGCAAATTATTTCTAAATGTTAACATTTTAAAATGATAGTTGCAATATGTTGAAAACTCAGAGATTAAAAATTATTGTAGGTCAGTCCTCTGGCTGCCGTTTTAACTTGTCCAGTTTAAAAGGGTTAAATCTTCAATCAAATTGACATTTAGTGGACTCCCAGCTAGATGAAAGATTGTGATAGTAGATTTTTTGGAATTAAATTCTTAATTTAAATGTATTTTTGTTTATTTGAAATAAATAATGTGTTCTTATGGATGTTGAAGTTTCCATTCATTTTGTACCAACTGTCAATATTCTTAAAATAAAACCTTGTTTTGAGTTGAAACCAATCAATAAGTGTCTGTGTTTATCTGTTTTTGCTGCCATGAACACTTCATTGAAACCAGTGAGGCATTTATGTAAATAAACACGGAAATAGAAGTCCTAGATTAGATTCTGGAGAGACACATACACAGCAAATATTTCCCCACCAACACAGAAATAGAGCCAAACATGCAAATACATCAACCGATTCCAGTTTTTTTGAGCAATTTTAAAATTAGTTATATGAGCATTATGTCACGATGATATCCATGTTCATAATTAAGATAGACTCCCACTTATCATGAAATATAATGGCACGGCAAATGTGTTTGTAGAGATTTCCTGTACCCTCTCCCTCTCTCTCTCTGTCTCTTTCTCTTATTTGGTTCTTTGTCTTGTCTCTCCACCATGGGTCACTGTCTTTCCTCCACAACATGAAGTCAATGTCTAGCCAATGTATTCTCTCGGCACGATTTATGCACTTTAACCTAAATGGATCAAATGAAATGGATTAGAATCCGTAGAGGGAACTTTATTCTAAATCTGTTTTGAGCATTCAATGACCTGGGAGTGCTTGAAGGGGAAACTTTACCCTGTATCTAACCTGTGTTGCACCCAGTAGCGAGGATCTGATGTCGCAATGCCGAAAGATCTTTCCCTGTATCTAACCTGTGCTGTCCCGGCCTTTGGAGTGTTTGATGGGACAGTGTAGACTGGGACAATTTCACTCTGAATCTAACCCGTGCTATACCTGCCTTAGGAGTTTTTCATGTGGCAATGTAGAGGGAGCTTTACATTATTAATGTAGTCCCATGCTACACCTGACCTGGGAATGTTTAACGGAGTCGCAGGCCCTGTCTCTGCATTACACTAGGCCGTGTCTAACCGCATTTTACCAGTGCTGGGCCTTCCCTGGGAGTATTTAATACGGCAATGTAGAGGGAGCTTTAAATTCTGTGCCTCGCCCTGGGAGTGTTTGATGGGACAGTAGGCCTGGTGTCAATATTGCACTCGACCATGACCCTGCCCGTGTTAATCTTACAATAGACCCTGTCTGTGTTTGCATTACACTAGGCCCTGTCTCAGTTTATATTACGATCGCCATATCTCTGTTCATACAGCACGTGACGCTGACTCTCTTTATACTACACTGGATTCTGTCTGTTTGTATTTCACTAGGCCCTGTCCCTGTTTATATCACACTCAAATATTTCTGTTTATATTATACTCGGCATGTCTCTGTTTATACTGCATTAGACGCTGTTCTTGTTTATATTAAACTAGACCTGGTCTGTGTTTATAATACACTAGACGCTACCTCTGTTTATATTACATTGGACCCTGCTTCTGTTTATATTACTCTAGATCCTGTCTTTGCTTCTGTTAAACAAGGCCTTGTCTCTTTATATTACACTTGACATGTCTCTGTATACATTTATCTAGACCTGGCTCTGTATTGAAATAGGCGTTGCCTCAGTTCTGCGCTACATCATGCTTGCATTTAAATTCCATTAGACCGGCCTCAGTTATTACTGCACTGCACAACCCCAATAATGTGGAAATTGGTTGGGGTGGAAATGGTGATGATCAGACATCATGATGGTGGGAACGTTAATGATGCAAAAAATCTTTCGAAAACAATTATCATGGGTGCCTATTTAGACGTCGTGACCTGCACTTTGTAGGAAGAATAGAGGCAAAGAGTATTGTCTAAATGGGAGGATAATTCAGAAATCTGGAGTGCAAAGGGACCTTGGAGTCCTAGTCCAGGATTCTATTAAGGTTAACTTGCAGGTTGAGTCGGTAGTTAGGAAGGCAAATACAATGTTGGCATTTATTTCAAGAGGACTAGAATATAAAAGCAAGGATGTGCTGCTGAGGATTTATAAGGCTATGGTCAGACCACATTTAGAATATTGTGACCAATTTTGGGCCTCGTATCTCAGGAAGGATGTGCTGACCCTGGAGAGGGTCCTGAGGACGTTCACAAGAATGATCCCAGGAATGAAAGGCTTAACACATGAGGAAGATTTGAGGACTCTGGGTCTATACTCGATGGCGTTTAGAAGGATGAGGGGGGATCTGATTGAAACTTACAGAATACTGAAAGACCTGGATAGAGTGCACATGGGGAAGATGTTTCCGTTCGTAGGAGAGACTAGGCACAGCCTCAGGGTAAAGGGAAGGCCTTTTAGAACAGAGATGAGGAGAAATATTTTTAGCCAGAGAGTGGTGAATCTATGGAACTCATTTCCACAGAAGGCTGTGGAGGCCAGGTCTTTGAGTTATTTTGAGGCCGAGATAGATAGGTTTTTGATTGGTAAGGGGATCAAAGGTTACAGAGAGAAGGTGGGAGAATGGGGGTTGAGAAACTTATCAGCCATGATTGAATGGTGGAGCAGACTCGATGGACTGAATGGCCTAATTTCTGCTCCTATGTCTTATGCTCTTATAGTCTTGTCCTCCCTGCATCCCAGATTTGTGTTCATAAGCCACAGATCTCTCTTATCTAGCAGCTGTTTAAATTAAAGCATTTAATGCCTATTTCCAGGGTCTACAGCAATAACACAAGGGAATCTACTAATGTAACATAAACAGAGGACAATAACATAAATAACTGAGACAGGGTCTAGTGTTACAGAACTATGGACCAGAGCAGTAACAACGAGACAGGCCCAGTGTAATATGAACAGAGACATGGTGGAGTGCAGCAATATTGACACCAGATGACCTGAAGACCCACATAACCAGATAAGATAGGGGTGGAGATACCTCCTGGGCATTAACACCTATTGCCCTCCTTCAGATGATGAATCTGTACTCCTTCATCTTTAGCACTACTTTGAAGAACCACTGAGGGTAGCAAAGGCAATGCATGTGCTGTGGGTTTGCAAAGACAATTACCATTTGACAAGACCACTAATGACCGAGCTGGATGAGTCCTGAATGATGTATCTGCCAGGCTGGACCTGCCACAGGTAGTGAGAGAGCCAACACGAGGGAAAACCTGACCTGGTCTCAGGCCCATCACACTATCAATATAGGTGAGATTGACCCCTGCACTTTCCTTGCGGAAACCAAGTCCGGTATTCATACTGAACACATTCTCCATTGTGTTATGCGGCACTGCCGCTGTCCTAAACTGGGTACGTTCAGAACAGGTCTAGCAGTTCAAAACTTGGCAACAACGAGATGCTGGTGGCTATCAGCAACTGAATAATTGCATTCAATCACAACCTGTAATCTCATGGACCAGAATATCCCTCACTCACACCTTGGTGTGCACATCCACAGATCCCTGAAGCTAGCAGGGCAAGTAAATGAGGTGGTTAGGAAGGCATATTGGACACTTACCTTTATTAACCGAGGCATAGAATACAAGAGTAAGGAGGTTATGCTGGAATTGTATAATACGTTGGTTAGGCCACAACTGGAGTGCTGCATGTAGTTCTGGTCACCACATTATAAGAAGAATGTGAGTGCACTGGAGAGAGTGCAAAGGAGATATACCAGGGTGCTGCCAGGCTGGAGGGCCTGAGCCATGACGAAAGATTGGATAGGCTGGGGCTGTTTTCCTTAGAGCAACGAAGGTGGAGAGGGGATAGAGGTGTAAAAGATTATAGGGGTATAGATAGAGTGGATAGGAAGGCACTTTTTCCATTTTTAGGGGGTGGGGGGTCAATTACCAGAGGGCACAGATTTAAGGTAAGAGGTAGAACACTAAGAGAGGAGTTGAGGAGAATTTTTTTCACCCAGCGAGTGGTTGGAATCTGGAACTCATTGCCTGAAAGTGTGGTTGACTCAGGAACTTTCGCAAAATTTAATAAGTATTTAAGTTATCACTTAAGCTGTCATAGCTTCCAGGGCTATGGTCCAATCGCTGGAAAATTGGATTAGTGCAGTCAAATCGTTGTTGATCGGTGCAGAAACGGTGGGCCGAATGGCCTCCTTCTGTGCTGTAAACGTCCACGAGTCTAACATTCAGCCTGGGGACAATGAGGAATGTAGAACAGCAGGTCAAAAGCAAAACTAGGCATACCTGAAAATGATAAACCACCGTGTGAAGCTAAAAGACTGTACTCAATGGACAACAGATCAAATCCATCTCCTTGCTGCTCAATCAGTCTACTCTCAATCATCAGTAAAGTGATTGAATGTATCGCCGACCTGCTCACAAAGCTCAGACTTGATACACCCGGATCAGTCAGCTTCAAAGCTCATTGTAAATTTGACCTGAACATGGTCAAGAGAATGGACTTCCAGACATGATGTGTGAGTGCTTTAGCACTTGCTGTCAAAGTAGCTATTGACTGAGTCTGGCATTAAGAAGCCTTGGGAAGCAAGGGTAAGTCTCTCCAATGGCTGGAGTCACATCTAATACACATGAAGATGTTGTGGTTGTTGGAGAAAAATCATCTTGGCACAGAACATCGTTCCAGGAGTCCCTCAGAGAAGTGTCCTTGGCCCAACCATCTTCAGTCACTTCATCAATTACTTTCCCTTCATCACTGGGTCAAGAGTTGGGATGTTCGTTCATATTTTCAGTGTTCAGTTCCATTTATGACCTCTCAGGTAATGAAACCGTCCTTACTTGCTGCATCTCGAACTGGACAAAATTCATCTTTGAGATTGTAAGTTGCAAGTGACATAAGCAACACACAAGTGCCAGGCAATGACCAACTCCAACAATAAGGAAACCAATCATCTCTGCTCAAATTTCAAAAGGCATTACTGTCCCTGAAACCCACCATCAACGTCATGCAGGTATCATTCAACAGAAACTGAACTGGAACAGCCATATAAATACTGTGGGTACAAGAGTAGGTCAGAGGCTGGGGATTCTGTGGTGAATAACTTACCTCTAGACACCCGAAGCCTTTCCACCATTTGCAAGTCTGCAAGTCAGATGCCTATTGGAAATTGTTTACTTTCCTAGATGAATGTAACTTCAGCAACACTCAAGAATCTCCACATCAACCAGGGGAAATCAACCCCTTGATAGGCACCTCATCCAGGAGTTAAACATTCATTCCCATCACCACCGATACACAGTGGCTGCAGAGTGTACCATCCACAAGATGCACTGCAGCAACTCGCCAAGGCCTCTTCAACAATACCTTCCATACCTGTGACCTCCACCTCCCAGAATAACAAGGGCAATAAGCACACGGGAACACAATGCCCTGCATCCTCGTACACATACATCTCTGTAGGGGAGAAATTGGCCTTGGGCGCTGGCAAAGAGGAAGCGATATCTGAAATCTCATTCTGCTGACTGCGCTGAAGGTGAATATCAAGTGCTGCGTAGCACGTACGGCCGATGCTATACCGCCCGTTTCAGGCTACTGCCAGATGCCAATGTCCAGGCCAAGATCTTTATTTTCAATATTATCTCTCCTTCTCATAGACACATGGGGTAATGCAGCTATAATTTAAACAGAGGCATAGATTAAAGCAAAACACTGCTGATGCTGGAAATCTGAATTAAAAACAAAAAATGCTGGAAAAACGCAGCATCTGTGGGGAGAAAAACAGAGTTAACGTTTCGAGTCCGTATGACTCTTCTTCAGAGGCATAGTCTAGTGCTGTAGCTACAATGACCAGGTCTGGTACAATATACACATTGTCAAGATCGAACATAATATAAACAGAGACAGGGTCTATTTTAATATAAACGGAGACAGGGCCTAATGTAACATAAGTGGAGACAGGGTCCAGAGCAATGCAAACTGAGATGGCTTCCATTGGAACATTAAGGAGATAGGGTCTATTTTAATACACACACAGGCCTGATCCAGCATAATAGAAATAAAACAGTTCCCAGGACATTAATAATCGAACCAGGATCCTGTATAACATGGGAGGGACGATCGTGCATTGGGAACGTCACTGGGTTAGTAACCCAGAGATCCAGACCTTTTCCCTGGGGATAGGGGTTTGAATTCCGTTATGGCAGCAAGAGGAATCGAAATTTAATTAATAAATCTGGAATTGAAAGCTCGTCTCAATAATGATGACCATGAAATTATAATCGATTATCATAAACATCCACCTGGCTCACCAATGCCCTTTAGAGAAGGAAATCTGCCGTCCTTACCTAGTCTGGCCTATATTTTTATTCTTCGTTCATGGGAATGTGGGCGGCACTGGCTAGGCCAGCATTTATTGCCCATCCCTAATTGCCCTTGAGAACAGTGTGGCTTGTTACGCTATTTAAGAGTCAACCACATTGCTGTGGGTCTGCAGTCACATGCAGTCCAGACCAGGTGGCATTAGTGTGAACCAGATGGGTTTTTACGACAATGGTTTCATGGTCATCATTAGATTTTTTAATTAAAATTTCATCATCTGCCGTGGGGGGATTCAAACACAGATCCCAAGCCAATTACTAGCCGAGTGAGAATGCCATTACACCACCGCTTCCCATGCATACAACTCCAGACCCACAAATTTGTGCAGCCCCATTCTCCGGCTATTTGTTTAATTGCCCACCACCATTAACGACTGGATGTGACAGGACTGCAGAGGTAAAATCTAATCTGTTGGATGTGGTATCTTCCAGACTATGTCTGGATATAAATATTGGTATTGACTGGTGCAGTATTAATTGAAACAGGGTACAGTGACATATAAACAGAGGCAGTGTTTGGTCTAACATAAGATGATATGGAGTCCAATTTAAAACGACAGAGACAGGGTCCAGTGCAGTGTTAATTGTGACAATGCCTGCTTCATAGAATGGATCCTTCAAGATTTCAAATCCATCTGCTGGCCAAACTTTGCAATTGCAGCTACTGTGAAAATGTCGCTGTCAGGTTAGATCTTTGACATTATTGTATCAAGAGTCCAGTTCCTCAGAGGTAGTACCACATCACCTTCTACGGGAAGTGTCAAAATTTAACAAAATTCAACTAATTGCAGATAAACGTGGTTCATTAGCACACGTTAAAGTCAGCACCAGAGTAAAGCGGCCCAATTCCTGGTGATGTAACTTTGTTCATTTTGATCAAAGGGAGGGATGTTGACCAGGGCGCTGTATAGAGACCATGGGAACTTTAATGTCCACCTCAACAAATATAGTGTTGGGGAGAGTTTATTGGTTCATGAGACCACCTGAAAGACAGTTAGGGTCATTTTCTTCAATAGCTACGCGCTCTGGAGCCTCCCAGGAAGTCAAGGTGGGATCTTACCTTGAAGCACAAGATGCCATTTTGGTCTGTGTGTGTGTGTAAGGGAGAGGGAGGGAGACAGACGGAGACGTACATCATATTGTTTGCAACTGAATTTCACGAAGGTCCTGGACAACCTTCCATCGATGAAAGGTCACAGATACACAATGGAAATAAACCCATTGCAGATGTACTGATGGCTGAGGGGGGGCAATTGTTGTGAGGCAGGTTCTGCCGGAAATGCTTCACATGAAGCTACAAAATGTCGTTGTGGGTTGTTTTTTTTCGGTGAAGACCTCGATTGCCAAACTGCTGTAGCCATTGGACATCGTGGTGGTTCACACCAATCCACAGAAGGTGTCGTCATTTTCCTCAGTCATCAGTTAGTTACATTCAGTTGTGATAATCGATATTTAGGGCTTTCACTTCAAGCATTCTGGAAGTGGAGGTTTGGGCGTCCCACTGGTTGTCTGCCTCCGGCTACCTCACCATACAGAAAGTCTTTGTGCATGTGACCATCTTCCATCCTATGTACGTTCCCAAGCCACCAGCACCATCTCTGTTTCATGAGCTCCACGGTCTTGGGAGCTCTGCCTTTGAGAGTATTACTGCATTCGTGTCTTTACCCTGCCAGTACATACCCATAATGTGCACCAGGCAGTGAATATGGAAATTGTGGAGCTCCTTTTCTTGATAACTGTAAGTCGTCCATGTTTCACAGCCATAAAACAAGGTGTTGAGAGCACAGGCCGTATAAACCATCAGCTTGGCCTTAAGGGTCAGTTTGATGTTATTCCAGGGGCATTTCATGAGTAAGCCAAAAGTAGCAGCTGCTTTCCCCTTGCGGGTATCAAGTTCTGCAGCAAGCACCAGGCTGCCTGACACAGTGGAACCCAATGAGCAGAATTTACTTCCATCCGAGTGTTAATTAGTGTGATCAATGGCGGAAATGCAACACCTTGTCCCATGACCAGTGTTTCCTTCATGTTTATAGTCAGGGAGAACAAGTTACAGGCATGGGAGAGTCAGTTCATCAGTCTTTGTGGATGAGTTTCCGTTTTGTTGACGAAATTATCAGCTTCGAGCAATTCTTTGATCAGGATTCAATGTGTTTTTGTCTTCGCTTTCAGTCTTCTAGCTTGTGGGGCTTGCAGTCTGACCGGGTGTGTGAGTTCATTCCATATCTACAGGGAAGGCAAAAATAAGCAGCGTGGAGAAGAAGATGCTAAACAAAATGGGGGCTAGGACACAGGCCTGTTTCATTCCATTCTTCACTCCGAATCTGTCGGAAGTGGAATAATTAATCTGTACAGTGCAGTGCATGTTGTCACGGAAGGAGTGAATGAGACTGAGGAGCTTTAGTCGGCAGCCAATTTTCCCCAAAATCTTGTAGGCTCCTGTCCTGCTGGCGGTGTCGAGCGTGTGGAGCAGATCATGTCCACAGAATACTTTCCCACACAAACACTACACTGTGCTTCGGCCTGCAAGTAGATGAAGTCCTTAAAATATGACCTGAGCAAAGGCCTTCCCTGTGACTCTATGAGTGAGATATTCCTGTAGTTGTTGCAGTCTCATCTGTCGTCTTTGTTTTCAGATAGTGCGATGATTATTATGTTATTCATCTCCTGCAGAATGGATCTTATCTTTCAGCAGAGGAGGAGAAGGTCATAAAGGCTGAGAAAGATACATAATTATATATACCAATTATTATCAATTCACGAAGGTAAATAATTATATTCACGAATTACCATCAATTCACAAAGATAAATAATTATATTCAGCAATTGTTATCAATTCACAAAGATAAATATATACACCAACTATCAATTCACAAAGATAAATAATTATATTCACCAATTATGATCAACTCACAAAGATAAATAATTCCATTAATCAATTATCATCCATTCACAAAGATAAATAATTGCATTAACCAATTATTTTCAGTATTTTATTTCATATAAAATGTAATTGCGGTTCTTGTAATATCATTAACATTGATTGAGATCACATTGACCATTCTGTCAACAAGGAATCACATCTGTCCCAGAATTCAGTGGGAAATGGAATTAAATCAGACCGAGGGTAATGAGCAGCTACCCAGCAGCCTCTGCGACTTATTGACAAGTAATCACTTCATTATCACAGAGAAAGTCCTGATATTTAACTGGAGCGTGTGAGGATTTGTAAAGTCATGGCTACCTGGACCTGACGTTAGTTGATATATATTTAAATCCAGATTTGTTATTTCCCTCGTCTGGAAGGTAATGAAACATTTGCGGCCCTCCATTCAGTTTCACACTATTTCTGTTTGCACAGTAATAGTGTTTAGTTTGTTACATTCATTAATTTGGGTGAGGATATGTTGAATGTTTCGTTATACATAAAAGGACCACATGATCCAAATATTACAATCCTCCACCCTAATCCGTATTATATACCCGTTTTCTGTGTTAAAGATGATGATTGCCCATCAGCAGGGAAGAATCACCAGTGTCGCAGGGACATCTCCAGCCTTCTCTTGGTGACGTTCAGTTCGTTAGTTTCCGATAAGCAGGGAATGGAATTCATCCAGAAAATCTGGAAGGACTGAAGATATTAGACTGATGTAAATTAAATACAAGACCAGCTTTAAGATATGAAGTGGTCAAGCACAAAGATGAGAAAGTAGGACAACATCTTTCAGGCGCATCTATGGATACATCGATCAATGCATTCAGGCGTCCAACCACCATTCATTCCTGCATCACCGCAGTCATCCCTCCATTTTTGGCAGACGGTTGTGTTACATTAATGTCAGTGGACTCGTAACCCAGCGACCCAAGCTATTAACGAATTCAAATCCCATCATGGCAGTTGGTGGAATTGAAATTCAATTAGAAATCTGGGATTGAAAACTGGTCCCAGTGAAGGGAACCATGAAACTATCATCGATTGTGGAAAAAAGTCATCTGATTCACTAATGTCTTTTAGGAAAGGAAATCTGCCACTATACCTAGTCTGGCCTACATGCGACTCCAGGTCCACAGCAATATGGTGGACTCTAACTACCCTCTGAAATAGCCTCGCAAGACACTCAGCTCAAGAGCAATTAGGCACAGGCAACAAATGCTGGCCTTGCCAGTGACTCTCACATCCCATGAAAGAGTAAAGGGGCAAAAAAATCACATAAACACACATGATTGTCTATTTCAAAATGTATCCTCTCTCTGAGTCCTATCTGATAGTCTGTCTGTAATTCTTTCTATCTATCCATCCATCCATCACAATATAATGATGTGTTGGAGAGTTCCTCAAATGAGCTTTTAATGCAAACAGGGTGTCAGAGAAGATGGATAAGTTTTCTTTCCTAGGAGATTGGAACAGTTCACATAGGTTCACAACTTAAAAAAATAAAACTGACTCCAGTGTTGTTGCTGGGTAGATTTGTTATAAATAGGCCTTGTTGACAATGTTAAGTGCTTGCAGTTGGCTTGCAGCCAAGCGGTCAGTACTGAGGAAACAGATCTTTCATTTACTGCACAAACCCCCCAGATGCTTCCTGTAAACAACATTGGACATTCGAGCCTCCCTGACTGCAGCCGGCTGGCTTGTTGCCAAATACAGTGCGGGGCAGATTAGCCTGGATATGAATCAACAAAATGGGATTTAGCAATTCAAACAATATTGCTTTCAGTCGCACACGGAATACGCATTTTAAATGGAATTTCATCCAAGGAAATATTTTAATGAATGCCGTGTTCACTGAGATTAAATGCAATCAAAAAAATTAAATTGACCAGAAACTAGCTAATTTATATTATTTCGAAGTAAATGGCATTCCAGTTATTAAAGCATGTTCATTAAGAACTTCAAGAAGTGCGAGAGGGCGATGTTGATGGTCACAATGTCCCAGTCCAATGAGACGAGTGCAATGGCAAAAATTAAAAAGAAATTAAATTAAAAGAAAATTGCTGAATTGCCTTAAAGCTGCAGGAATTCCTTGAATATTCTCAGAGTTGTGCACTCATTTTACCTCAGGCGCCTCTTATTCCTGATTAGCACCGTGTACTGTACAGTTTAATTTGTGCTGATTTCGATTATTTAACAGTCCCTCTCATAGCTGCCAATGAGTGGAGAAATGACCAGTTCATGACCCGCTTCAATGGAAGATAAAACATTTATTCTTGTGATATTGTGTAATATGCCGCAAAGTCCTGATATCCTGTGTTCCCAATTCAGTGAATGGTATACAGTCGGTGGCCAATAGAATTACCTATAATGATTTGGATGCTGATCAGATTTGCTGATCTCCGTGTCCATTCTGATTCATTAGCTTCTCTGTCAAAAGTTGATGTAAATTTTATGTTTATCTATAAACTTACTGTTTAAATATCAGGGTGGCAGGCTTCTTTTTCCGCTAATATTCACAGGGCTGTCTTAGGTCAGGGGCTATTCGACGAATGCAAGGAGAGACATTGCACAATATGAGCAGATTCTTCTTATCTCTGGACCCAAATTGTGTGGCGATAGCCACCCATTTTATATATAATATCACTTTGTTCATCCCCCGCATTTAGCTATATAAATCAATAATAATTCCTCTGACTAATGATACTTTATTACTGTAATGAGACAGAGACCCGGAGTTGCTGCAAAACAGACTGACAGCCCCTTTATTCCCTGATAATATAACTTACTTTTTTTCGATTCAACCCGCTGTGAAGTAGTGTAGAAATAAATGGGCTTATTTTACATTTGAATTAGTCGTTTTTATAAACTGATTCTAAGCTACAATTTCACCATTAGAGCCAATGGAGACATTACAATAAATCCATTCAGTCAAATATGCCGATACAGATAAAATTTCCACTTTTAACAATAAACTATTGTAAACATCTGAGTCCATTCTGTTGGGGATGTGGAAGGTGGGGCGTGGATCCAGTCGCCGCCTCCACCAGGGAATCAACAGGCGGCGCCTGGAAACCCGCCCCTTTCTGCCGGGTATTAAAATACCGCTCACTGGGACCGGAATCCAACAGTCCGGGAGTTGGTTTGTTCACTGAGTTCTGGACAGAACCATTTTCCCCAAATGACCAGAAGGATGAGGTCGGCGATTTCTCTCAGTTTGTTGCTGACTTTCTTATCCCGTGAGTAGTTTTTATTGTCCAAGTCTCTTACTGTCACTGTCTCAGTGTTAGTCTCTCTCTGGAATATTACAGAGTCAGGAATCATTTCACCAGGGTTAACCCTCGGGGTTTTTGATATATTTGTACAGGTGTCCAGTCGGAGATTGTGTTGACTCAGCCAGAGGCAGAGACCGGGCGCCCCGGAGGCTCCCTGAGACTGACCTGTGAAACCAGCGGCTTCGATCTTGGCAACTACTGGATGCAGTGGATCCGACAGGTTCCTGGACATGGGCTGGAGTGGCTGGTTAGCTACTATAGTTCATCCAACAACGGCTACGCCCCAGCAATTAAGAATCGATTTACTGCGTCCAAAGACACTTCAAGGAGCATCTTCTCCTTGGACATGACGAGCCTGAAGACTGAAGACACCGCCATCTATTACTGTGCAGCAGACCACAGCGAGAGGAACCAGAGCTGGACCCGAACAAGAACAGATCGAGAGGGACTCAACAACTTCCATCGTAACCTGACGGTCAGTACTTGTTCTAAATGTAATATTAACTGTAATGATCAGAACCAGACAACAAGTCGCTTCTGACAAGAATAAAACAGCAAATTTAACAGTAAAACCTAACAAACCAATTGATATAATGGGTTGAGCTTTTGCTGTGTTTATATTTACTGTTAACAGTTTCCACAATTACAGACCTGGATATAATGTTCATTTTAATATGTCTGACACTTGGAGGAGGGTCTCTGTTCATTAAGTTTTGTAAATTGCTGCATAAATACCAAACTAGATCAGAAGTAAACGTCTATTTGAAGTAAATATTGCGAGGCAGCACTGAACAGAGTGGGTGCAGTTTTTGTGCGGGTGTATTTCACTGTGATACTACAGCGGGTCACAGTGCTGTGCACAGCGACATCCTCATACAAAAACCTCAGGAGTTTGTTTAAATTCATGATCTCTAACACAGCAGGAACGTCAAAGAAAATGAGAGTTAAATAACATAATGGGTCAAGGTTTGCCAAAAGGTGTAAAAGTATTCCGCTTTGTTCGTAGTTACGGACATGCTAAATCTGCAAAGAGATTTTGAAAGTATTCCAATCACATTTATAAATATAATGACCAGCACAGGCTGGAATATCTCACTGATTCATTCCTAAGCGAGTCGGAATCGGGTTTCTGAGAAGGTAGTGAACTTAAATCTCTGTATTTTACAGTGAACAGTCTGCCGCAGTATTTGACATGGTGTGTCTCACTGTGATATACTGGATGGCACAGCAGTTACTGTCAATACAAAAACCCCTCAGCACTAATTGAGTCTGCCTGGGTCAGTGCTCGCTTTTACAATCCAACTATATGTACAGTGAAGTATTATTTTTGTCCAGCAATGCCCACAAAAACATGGTTTAAGATGGAAAAGTTGTGATAATTATCCATTCATCAGTTGGTGATTTCAATAACATCTTCATGTGTTACTCTGTGAATTATAAAAAATGAGGATCATTGATGAATAGCGAAAAATATCCACAAACGCAAATATAATTTCGTGAGGATTCATCGTGACCTCGCTTTGCCCCAGACTTATGAATATTTAAAATAATGGTGGATTTCTGTCTTTTTGGTGCAGGGGCAGTTATTGTATGTCACAGCCCAGGGAATGTAACACTGTGACGGTATGGGCTACTGGGGACAAGGGACCATGGTGACGGTGACTGCAGGTAAGAACCATGCACTTATTTAGTAACTGTTTTATTTGAGTCTTTGCTTTACGTTTTTGTCTATTTTAATAATTCATTCCTTCACTGAAGCATGGGTTTGGTGGATTCTGTATTCAGATTTGTTTTACAATGCTTCATGCGATTCCGCTATGTCTTGACAAAAAAAGTACTGCTGAGGGATTCGTCCCTGGTCGTTGTGATTTGGTGTTTATCTACTGAGGATAATGTGTGGCCGGGTTACTTGAAATATCTAACGTTTGTTAAAACAGTTTGACGTTTCTGCAGTGTTTAATCTCGGTGACATCTAATGGCTGCAGGTTTTACCATCTGTTGCACAAGGGTTTAAATATGTCTGAAATCAAGCCCAATATGAACAAAATGTGCTTGAGTTTCAATGTTAATTTATTGAACATGTTCCGCCTACTCACAATGCTGGTGCCATTATTCCATATTTCTGTTTAGTTTAATTATTCATTCATTTGGTGACGAGCGGGTTGTCTGGATTCGATATTGAGATTTTCTTGCAATGTGACATTGGATTCTGTTGGAATTGTTTATTGAATTGAGTTGCTTCTCCATGAAACGGGTTTCAGCCCCAGTGATGTGATTTGGTGTTTTTCTGCTGAGGAGATTGTGTGTCTGGGTGGCTTTGAACAAGTGGAATTTGTGAAACGGTTTGGCGGTTCTGCATTGTTTCTGCTTTGTTTAAACTCGGTGATATTGAGCGGTTACACGTTTTGTGGTTGAATGGAAACAGTCTACGCGTTTGTATCTGCTTGAAGCGCGATTGTAGGCAGAAATTGGGAAAAAGCGTTTAAAGATGCGTTAGAACATTTTGTTTTTATTTTAAGTGATAATTGCAGATTAAGCTAAACCATGGATAATGACGCTCATTCAGAACATAACTCGGTACTGCAATCAGAAACTATATAATTAACAAGTTTTCAAATTGTAAAGTAAAATTAATATAATTCAAACAATTATAATATGGTAATATTTCTCCATATTGACGGAACAACTTTCATATTAACATAATTGATCATTAATCGTCTTTCACAATTCTGCTGGCACTGCGCACTATTAAGATGATAGGAAAAGTTTTTAGGCTGGAAACATTTTGTGATTATGTATAAAAAAATCAATAAGAATATACTGACTCTACAGAATTGTTCAGATTCACAAGAGATTTTGAATTACTTTTTTAGATCCCTGATAACCTTTATCTTAAAATCTTAAAACCTTATCTTAAAGACTTAAAGAGGAGTTTGACATTGCAGTTTGGCAATATGTGTATCCGTTTATTACATTCTTTCTGTGCAACCAGAGCCGCATTATTCCTTCAATGTCATTGGGATTTGGATAGCGAGATAATTGTCACTAGTTTAATCTTAAACAGTTTTCTGGGGGTAGAATTTGCTGGCAGTAAATGAATTGTTCTTACATTTTCTTGAAATGTAGGAAGGTGCAGACTGCATATGAATAGAGTTTGACAAGTAAAAGCTTGAAATTCGAACAGATTAATTTAATTGCAAACATTAATATTAGTTTGAGCTTAATAACAATACCCTGCCTCCCATAGTTGTGCTGGAAACAGAATAGAATTATAGGGGAAGAACAGATTATATCTGAGATTCATGCTTAATTCTTATTAAATGTTAAATTGAAGAACAAAATCTCGAATCCTTTTGCTGGTTATATTTCAGTGGTGCAGATGATCTGAATGAATTGTTCTCATCAAGTTTTATACTGATCAATTTGGATCTTCTTTCAATGAACAACATATTTAACCATTAAATTATAGGGATTGTTATCTAGGAAGCACTTTTATTGTTAAGTAACTGCTAGGAACATTTTTTACATATAGCTTGGAATTAAGACAAGTTTGCTTTAACCAACAGATGGTGTTACAGCCCATCGACAGTTAATGTGATGTGACCCCCGGCCATATTTGAAAATATTTAAAATATTCCACTCATAAAGTCATCGTGTGAATTACTCGATGAGAATAGATGGAATTTATGATTTCTCAATGCATTCAGAAACACGCATAGTTTACAATTTTGTACGTTAAAACAAGAGCAGTGGAAGTAAAAGTAAAATAGTAAATAATGATTAGATTTAAGTAAAATTGATATACTTCTCTGAATGTTACCATCTGGTAATTTCAAGTTTATTGTTCAACATTGTTTCAGTGTCAGGTTGATTTAAATAAACCCCAATTATTTCACAAAGTACCAGGGAGAAACAAGTTTTCAATTATTGAAAACCATTTTTAATATTATAGAGTAGAAATCAGCTAACAAGAAAATGAATTGACAATAACAAGATAATTAACTTACAAGATAATATTAGTGAAAATTAATTCAACATAAATAAACTCCAACAATTAAGTAGTCATTATAATGAATGCAAAATCTCAAAGGGTGGAGAGAATTTTTAATTGTATCCAAAATGAATTTAGAAAAGAATACTTCCTTACTCAGCTGTGCTCAGCTCGAATAGGTGTTTCGCCTTGATGATTTTCTTGATTATATTTATATCTACAATCACATCAAATCAGTGGGTAATCGATTTTCAATGTGAATATTTCCTGATTTGTTTAATTCTTACCTTGTCATTGAGTTTCTGTTACGGACATGAAATTACCCTGAATCTGTCATATTTAATGTGCTCATTTTCAGGGTAACTTAAATCTTACATTGTTTGGAGATTTGAGGCAGACAGGGAGAATTAAATGGAGTTCAAAGGGAGTTTTAAAATGAAAATCAGATTAATTTCAAAGAAGTTATAGAATAATTGTAGTAAATTGACCATTGATCAATTAGAATCAAACAGCTTGAATAAAATGGACGGATTGAACAGATCTATCTGCTGGGAACTCACTTGTTGCATCATTTATGTCTGTTCTGTGCCTGTGCGCGTGGTCACTATGCTGGGACCAGGATTCTGACATATTGACAGTGAAGGAACGGCGATATAATTCCAAGTCAGAATAGTGGGTGCCTTGGAGGGGAACGTACAGGTGGCAGTGTTTCCAAGCACCTGCTGCCCTTGTCCTTCTAGTTAGCAGAGATTGTGGGTTTTAAGAGTGCTCCTGAAGGAGCCTTGGCGAGTTGCTGCAGTGCATCTTGTATATGGTACACACTGCTGTCACTGTGTGTCAGTGGGGGAGGGAGTAAATGTTTAAGGTGGTGGATGGGGTACCAATTCTGTGGGCTGCTTTGTCCCGGATAGTATCGAGTTTCTTGGGGTTTTTTGAAGTTTCACTCATTGAGGCAAGTGGAAACTATTCAATCCCAGTCCTGACTTGTGCCTTGTAGATGGTCAGTTGTCTTTGGGCAATAGGAGTTGAATTGCTCGCCACAGAATTCCCAGCCTCTGACCGGCTCTTGCAGCCACAGCATTTATATCAAAACTGGATTGAACCCTCTCGTGGGCATATTTGATGGAACAATGTAGAGAGAGTTTTATTTTATGTCAAACCAGTGCTGTACCTGACCCGGAGTGTTTGACAGTTCAGTGGAGAATTGGCTTTCTGTTGAATCCCATCCTTGCAGCTGATGACAGGAGTGTACCGGAGGAGGAGTGGGGGCTTTAATCCATGTCTTAACTTGTCCTGTTCCTGACCTGAGAGCCTTTTCCCTGCAGAGGTCAAACAAACTGAATCAGCATTGAACTACCTGGCTGTGAGTCCTAGACCAGATCTGTGAAAATAAACAGTTCCATTGCTCAGTTGAAATGACGCACATTAATTGTTTTTAACAATATTTCTGGAGAGAACATGTATGCATTTTAAATGAATTAATTATGTTTAAGCATTTTGAGTATCAGAAAATCATTGAATGTGAGTGACCTGAACTTGAGCACAATTTCAGAACAAACAGAATCAGGGAGTGACAGTGAGTTTCCAGAGAGCAGCACCTGTTCTGATCTGATCAGAGGCTGCGAGTTATTTAAATGATTGAAATGGACAATGACCAGACTCCCGCTCCAAATAACCAGTCGTGGGGGATTTGGGGAAAAGAAGCCGCCATCAAAGACTGAGTTATTGAATTGCCGCCTGCAGGGGGAGGAATGAATGACAGAAATAAGAGCATGAGGAGGACGTTCGGCCCTTCGATCCTGCCCTCCATTCAGTCAGATCATGGTTCATCTACCTCGACACTCAGTCTCTTTACCACACACCCTCACTCGCTCACTCTGTCTGTCACACACGCTCTCTCTCTCACACACACGTTCACTCTCTCTCTCTCTCTCACGCATTTTCTCTGACAGACACACTGTCTCTTTCTCTCTCTGTCTCACACACACACACAAACATACTCTCACATTCTCTCTTTCACACACACAAACTCTCTTTAACACGCCCACACTCTGTCTCACACATTGCCTCTCTCTTTCACACACACTCTCAAACATACTATCTCAACTACACACACTCTCACGCATGTGCACACTGTCTCTCCAACACACACATGCACTATTTCTCACACATGCACTCTCACACACTCATTCTCTCTCACACACACACACACACTTTCTGTCTCTGTCTCTCTCTCTTTCCCTCTCAAAAACACACATACACTTGCATGCACTCTCTCTCTCTCTCTCTCTTTCTCACGCACACACACACATTCTCACATACATATGTGGGCTGAAAATACTAATTTCAGAATGAAAATCCGTTAAACTGCAGGCATGTTCATTGTTCCATTTCTGAAGTCCTTTTGTGTAAAATGCAATTACACAGGTGACATCACTATATATGTGGAGAATTTCCAAGTGTTGAACTAAACACAAAGAAACAAGAAAATGGGAGGGATGTGATGGAGACCACGGCCGCCTTGATCCCCAATACTGGTGCACACTTGGTGCAAGATACCTGCACGGCCCATCCTGGTTTTGCTGTAACCTTCCCCTCCAGCCCCTCAGTCTGCCTATTCGCACACTGACACGGGTTTCTTAAAGAAAGGCATCAGCATTAAAGCAGCTGGCCAGTGCTCTACACTGCTGCCTGACTTTACACAGCCGGTGTTACTGAAAGCTGATCAATCTGGAGAATCGGGACAGGGTCGATGGAGAGGAAGAGGAGGAGGTGGAGCTGGTGGAGCTGAATGGAGGAGCCCCCAGCTCGGCAACAGGCAATGGAAAGCTGAGCCAGAGCAGAAAATCATCTGGAGAAACATCACCTTGATGAGCCTGCAGCACCTGGGCACCCTCACTACCCACAATCATCACCTTCATTCTCTCACTCATCCTCACTACCCATAATCACTCATCCTCACTCAATCTCACTCACTCACCCTCACTCACTCGCCATCACTCATCCTCACTCCCTCACCCACCCTCACTCACTCACCCTCGCTCACTCGCCCTCACTCCCTCTATCACTCATCCGCCCTCCCTCACCCACCCATGCTCACTCACCCTCACTCACTCACACTCACTCACCCATCACTCACGCACCCTCACTCACTCTCTCTCACTCACCCTCACTCACCCATTTTCATTCTCACTCAATTACTCACCCTAACTCACTCACTCTCACTCACCCTCACTCACCTTTCCCTACCGAGCCTCATTCTCACTCAATTACCCACCCTAACTCACTCACACTCACTCACTCTCACTCACCCACAGTCACTCACCCAGCCTCGTTCACAATCATTCACCCACCCTCACTTATCCACCCTTACTCATCCACGCTCACTCATCCTTACTCAAACTCACTCATTCACCCATCCTTATTCACCTACCTGCACTCACAGTCAATAACTCATCCTCCCCACCCTCACACACCCAGCAACTCTCACTCACCCACTCATCCACCCTCAGTCAATCACCCACCCTCACTCACTCATCCATTCTTACTCACCCACATTCAGGCACCCACCCACGCTCACTCATCACTCACCCACGCACCCTCACTCACTCAGCCACCCGCCCTCGCTCTGTCACTCAGCCACCCTCACTTTGTCAACCATGCACAGGCTCACTCACTCGATCACTTTTCCTAAATCGGTGTGTGGGAGGGCGGGAACGAGAGACCTGGAAGAGAGGCCTGAGGCCTAGCAGTGCCAGAAAGTGGAGGATGGCCGAAGGGAGCGATGAGCGTCGGTCGAAAGGGCAGAGAGGCGAGGAGAAAGTGCAGAGAGCCTGGGGGAAAAGGCAGAGAGCCGAGGGGGTTGGGGTGGAAGGGCAAAGAGCCGGGGGGTTTGGGGGGAAGGGAAGAGAGTCGGGGAAAAGGGCAGGGATCCAGCAAAAAGTGCATAAAGATTGGGCAAGGGTCAGCGAGCCCGGGAACGGTCAGCGATCCAGTGGAAAAGGTCAGAAAGCCGAGCGAAAGCGCAGAGACCCATGGAGTAAGTGCAGAGAGCTGGGGTAGAAAGCACAGGGAGGCGGGGGGTGGGGTGCAGTGCAGAGAGGCAGGAGGGGGAAAGGGCAAAGAGGCGGCGGGGGAAAGGGAAACGGTAGAGAGGCGGGGTGGAGGGCTGAGAGGCGGGGGTGCAGTGCGGAAAGGGCAGTAAAGCGGGGGGCAAAGGGCAGAGAGGCGGGAGGGGGAAAGGGCAGAGAGGCAGGAGGGGGAAAAGGCAGAGAGGCAGGAGAGGGAAAGGTCAGAGAGGCAGGAAGGAGAAAGGGCAGAGAGGCGGGAGGGGGAAAGGGCAGAGAGGCAGGAGGGGGAAAAGGCAGAGAGGCAGGAGAGGGAAAGGTCAGAGAGGCAGGAAGGAGAAAGGGCAGAGAGGCAGGAGGGGGAAAGGGCAGAGAGGCAGGAGGGGGAAAGGGCAGAGAGGCAGGAGGGAAAAAGGACAGAGAGGAGAGGAGGAAAGGGCAGGGAGGCCGGAGGAGGAAAGGGCAGAGAGGCCGGAGGGAAAAAGGGCAGAGAGGCGGGAGGGGGAAAGGGCAGAGAGGCGGGAGGGGAAATGGGCAGAGAGGCGGGAGGGGAAATGGGCAGAGAGGTGGGAGGGGAAATGGGCAGAGAGGTGGGAGGGGAAATGGGCAGAGAGGTGGGAGGGGAAATGGGCAGAGAGGCGGGAGGGGAAATGGGCAGAGAGGCGGGAGGGGGAAAGGGCAGAGAGGCGGGAGGGGAAATGGGCAGAAAGGTGGGAGGGGAAATGGGCAGAGAGGTGGGAGGGGAAATGGGCAGAGAGGCGGGGAGAAAGTGCTGAGAGGCGGGAGGGGGAAAGGGCAGAGAGGAGAGGAGGAAAGGGCAGAGAGGCGGGAGGGGGCAAAGGGCAGAGAGGTGGGAGGGCGAAGGGCAGAGAGGCGGGAGGGGGAAAGGGCAGGGAGGCGGGAGGGGAAAAGGGCAGAGAGGCCAGAGGGAAAAAGGGCAGAGAGGCAGAAGGGTGAAAGGGCAGAGAGGCTGGCGAGAAAGGGAAGAGAGGCGAGGGGTAAAGGGCAATGAGGCAGGAGGGGCAAAGGGCAGAGAAGCGGGAGGGCAAAGGGTAGAAGGGCCAGAGGAGGAAAGGGCAGAGAGACAGGAAGGGGAAAGGGCAGAGAGGTGGGAGGAGGAAAGGGCAGAGAGGCGGAGGGAGGAAAGGGCAGAGAGGCAGGAGGGGGAAAGGGCAGAGAGGCGGGAGGGGGCAAGTGCAGAGAGGAGGGTGGGGGTAAAGGGCAGAGAGGCAGGAGGGGGAAAGGGCAGAGAGGCGGGAGGGGGAAAGGGCAGAGAGGCAGAGGGAGGAAAGGGCAAAGAGGCGGGGGGAAAGGGCAGCGAAGCGGGCAGGGGGGAAGGGCTGAGAGGTGGGGGAATGGGGAAGGGCAGCGAGGTGGGCAAAAGTGCAGAGAGCCGGAATACAGTGGGGACATCCGGGCGAAAGCATTTGTGAGCCGAGGCTCCAGGCACCCTGGGCCCCATTCTCTCTCTCTCTCTCTCTCTCTCCCTCATTGCATCTCCTCCTCCTGAAATCCTTTCCGTTCCTGGGGAAAGGCGATAAGTGCCTAGGAGAGAAAGGAGACAATGTCTCAGTGCGCTCCCCCCCCCACCCCCTCACCCCGGCCCCACTGGCTTCCTACACCTTCCTCCAGTGGGTGTTCACTGCCCCTCCAATCACAACCTGTTTGTCTCCCACTTTTCCTGCTGATAGGCCCACTAGTCAGGCTATCAGCAGCTAACGGGGTAGGGGGTGCGCCTGAGATTGGGGGAGCATCTCCTTACAGATATCTTCAACTCCACTTACCTGCCTTACTAGCATTTTGAACAACGGCTCCGGGGGCCAGACAGAGGGGCTTCGGGGGCCACAATCCAGTGACAGGACATGGATTGGACAAGCCCATAATAAAGGAAAATAAGGAAATGGGCAGAGAAGTTGGCCAAATACTTTGGCCTTAACGAGGTGGTTACTAAAATGGCAGAGGCATTGGTTTTAATTTTCCAAACTTCCCGAGATTCTGGAACAGTCTAATCAGGTTGGAAAATAGAGAATGAGGCTTTCTCTTAAATAAAGGAGGGAAAGGGAAAGCAAGAAACTACAGGCCAGTTAGCTTAACATCTGTCAGAGCGAAAATGTTTTAATCTTTTCTTAAGGAGTATATCACGGGTCACCAAGAAAATCCGAATGCAAATATGGAGATCCATCATGGTTTTGTGAAAGGGAAATCAATCACATTTGGCTGATTTATTTGAGGTCTTTGAAGTAAGAAGGAACATGAATAAAGGAGAACCTGTGGGTGTGCTCTAC